>JAGDQP010001107.1:116709-132260 GCA_022664845.1 Lepisma saccharinum
AAACTATAGTATCTTACGTACTTTAATAATGAATACCATTAGGCTTAGAGAAAAGTTAACAGAAATTTCAAAACCATGTCAATATACATTTGGGACAGTCCCGTGTCCCAAAGTGTTTTTACATAGTTTTGAAGTTTCTGTTAACTTTTTCTTCAAATGAATGGTATTCATTATTGAAGTACGTAACATACTCTAGTTTGTGGAAGTTATTTCCTGTCTGCACTGAAATTTGAATAAACGACGTAAGACGAAAAAGGCGGGAAAACCAGTTTGGATTCGGCCTTAACTTAAATACTAACAACAAAGCGCGCAAGCAGAAAATGCCACCAACCGTGACTGAATCGGTCACTTTTCTGAGTACAAAATAATTCTTAAGCTTATGGAAGTTGTTAAATAGGTACTGATAATATTTTTATGTGATTAATCATAGGTGATCGACAATAACATATACTATAGTACGTCTCTACTATTGAGTTAGTTTGTTATTAGGTTAGTCACAATCAGTAATCCAATCTACACGAAATAATAACTACAATTGTTATTTGTTGCCTCCAGTGACAAATACCAGGTTAGCTAAGATAACCTAACATAAACCTGTCAAGTTAATTTTCATGCATTTAAGTAAATTTATGTTAGATTTTAAGCATGCAATACTCATAAGCTAACATGCATGAAGTTAGTTTCCTTTAGATTAGTTTCAACACTGAGGCACGTAGCTTTGTTTACTTCATATTAGATTTGGCATAAACGTTCGATAGACACTTAACTTTACACCAACACCTTTACAGGTACACTTCACATAAAAAAAATGCTACTGCGAACGCCGCGCAGCTAGGCAACCCAAATGGCACCTACTTATCCTATAATCGTGTCCGGTAAACAGACACCCTCTTTCTCCTTCCTTCGTCTCGTCCATACTTAAATCAGCAAAAAGCATGAGCACGTTTTGTTGTTCAAAATAGACATGTATTAGTATCGATAAAATGCAAGAATATAAACGAGACGAATCAATATACATAAGTTGATGCAGGGAGAAAATGAAACATACAATGAAACGTTGAAACCAATGGATGTCTGTTAGACAGAGGCAAAGAAATGAGAAATAGAGAGAGAGAGAGAGAGAGAGGAAAGGGAAAAGAGAAGAAGAAGTAAAGATAAAAGTATCGAATTTAAACTTTTAAAAAAAATTAAGTTCAGTTCCCACATTATAAAGTTCAGTTCCTACAAATCTAACAGCAAGATAGAAGTGACTTTTGGATTATAAATGTGTTCAGAACTATTCGAATATAGAGACGCGTGCTTCAAAAATTCATTAAGTCACTTTCCAAACGGCGATCAAATATGGTGGTCAGATTAAATAGTCATAATTTCCAGTGAAACTGCAGAGTTTTGAGACACATATAGGATAATGTCAAAAGTGTAACACACATGCTTTGTTTGCGCGGGGCTCGGTTGCTAATTCGGTGGGGCTCATTCAACGTACTGGTTCGGAATACATTGTAATCAGGGATTCCGCCAGAAGTTTCAGATTGGAGGGGCTGTAAAGGCAAAATGAGGAGGATGTAGGTAGTTGTGCACTGTGTCTATCAACTTTTGACCATAGAAATGTTAACGTTGGGGTAGCTTCGAAGATTTGGGGTTGACACTCTCCACAGTGGCAAAGGTCTGGCGGAATCACTGATTGTAACAAACCCAGTACATACAGTAAGCCATACCTTCTATTCCAGGCTACTAATGCAAATTGAACATAAAAAGAAAATGAATTAATGATGCGTTTTCTGCTTAATTTCTATCAGAAAGAGCCAAGATTATATATCCTTTTCTTTATGAAAACGAAAAGTTACAAATGTTCAAAAGCAAAATTAGCATGTTCTTTATAGGCATAGTAAACCTTACATGTTCCACATTGCAAATGTGAAAAAAGGAACACATGTTAGGTTGATTAATTAGAGGATGGAAACGAATTTGGTGCCAAACTAATATAAACATAATTGTTCTCTTGAAATTTCCAAAAAAAGTGGGCCATTTTCTACTCATGTCTTGAAATTTATCCGTTCTGGAAATGCCAGTATATATTCCACCTATTGCGAATATAACGTTTTAATAATTACAACACTAATGAAGTAGTTTTTATAACAATTCGCAAAGATAGAATGAACACGGCAGAGCTGAAATGGGTCACCGGCTGTCCGGGAACGCTGGTCAAGTTTTGGACTGTGTCGTCGGGTGTAAATTTCGAACGTATTAGGACGCGGTGGTGGTTCGATTTAGATCTGATAATCCGAAGGATGAAGGAGATATTTTAATTATTTCATTACGTTTGAACAGTGTTTCTTTCAGGGGTGACCAGGACCGGAGATGTTACCCCGAGAACACCAAAAATACTACGCCGAAATTCCCAGTTAAATAGATTTTACAGACCGGGTCAATCTGTTTACCGGGTCACTTATATCTGGGTCAGGCCTTATCACCGGGTCATCGAAAGTGGCCCGGAATTGGCTCTGGAACGCGCAGAAATAAAGAGAGTGTGTGTGTAACGTAAGAGAAAAAATAAGGATGAATATAGAGAAGAAGAAGAAGAAGAAGAAGAGAAAGAAGCAACGAAGACACAATAACAATACATCAAGAAAGAGAGGAAGAGAGAAAGACCAATGTAAACATGAAAAGTGTATTATCATTATGCTAAAGAACACACACTATTAACTATGATTCTCGCCAGTGATGCTTCGTAAGTTCTCTAGTGGGAGATGAAGATCTTTGAATACTTCAGTTTATGCGAAAAAGAAAGTGGCTGGTGGGGAATCGAACCTAAATTTTCAAATTAGAAATCCAGGACGCTAGCGATACTCCACAGGTGCCTATATACAAAACTTGCTTAACAAATGCTATAGTGTTTCTTTCTAAGGATAATAACATGAAAAGTGGATCCTTCAAGTCAATGACGTATCCTGGTAACCACCTGAGACTTGATTTGGACTTTTCCAACCAACATTTGTAATTCGTCTTCTTCTCTATAATGACTAAGGTGCTTCATTCCACAGTCGGAAATATTTTCCTTTTTGTATGAGAAGTTATGATTAGATTAATCACGATCTCTTTGTTAAATGAATCTTTAGCTTGAGCAGGGTTTGAACCTACGTTGACTTATTTTCACATTGAAATAACCAGCGCGTTTCCCCTACTCTATCCTCAAAACAAAAAATATCAGCAATGTATTACTAAGTTCAAGTGCGAGGAAAATGTAACATTGAGTGTATGCATTACACATCTCTATGTATTGTGTGGTAAGTAAACACGTGTGTATGCATGTCCTTTTTGTCATGTCGAATTATGAAATGAATATATTATAGCAGTTTTGGGAACATCCAGTTTAGGGTAAGTATTGCCAAATTAAGATACGATCATTTATGGTGTTTTAATTTTAGGACGTGTCTAGAGCAACGACGGTTTTCCGTCGTTGCTTTAAGCTAATAACCTTGAAGGTTAATTTGCAAGAGCAACGACGGGACGGGACGGCACAAAACTTTGCGTAAACAGAAGTTTACAGTAAACAGTACTTTTGTGTATGCCCAGCTCAGCTCCCTTCTGACGCACCATCACCCCTTGCACATCGAGCGACCCCTGTTGGGTTTATATGCATCCCAGTTTTTAGTGGACTCTTTTAAAATTATAAATCACAACTTTTATTAAATTTCATTTTGTGTATTTACATTAAAAACGAAAAAACTTTAATTTTCTTTTAAAAAATATTCAAAAAGACAACGCCAGGATTTTAAACCGGGATTTTTGAATCAGCTTCCTGACGCCTTACCCATAAGACCAAACTGCAGCTCCGGGGTTAAGCGCTTGTCGCTGTTACTTCCAGTTCAAGCTACGCGAGAGTGGAATATGTTCCGTCGTTGCTGTAGTAAATTAACCCTCGGTATAAGAAACGACAGAAAACCGAACTAATAATAATTGACCTGGCTCTCTTCTAAAGAGGGCCAACATGGAATGAAGGCGTAGCCCACTCCAAGAGCACGAATTATAAGTAACAGTCAATCATTTTATCGCAGCTGGCAGTTAGGTTTTCTGGTTAACGCATGGTGAAACTACTTCAAGGGTTTTGGATTCGAATCCCGGCAGGAGCAATAAGTTTTTTCTTCTTTTTTCTTTCAAAATGTATTTTTCTAAGTCCAAATTTATTATTAATAATTTTTTTCTTGCATTTTTCGTAGATTATATACAGCAAAATTAGTGAACAAACTAGTGCCATGTAATAGGTGCTCAGAGGTTGATTCGGTATTTTGTAACAATATTGTTACTGATGATGGGTAATAATTGGAGAGGGATTGGAAATAAAGTTTTCATTTATCTTCCTGATAGGAAAGTTACTCACATCTGAAAAACTATTTAATGCAGAAAGGTTTGCAGACGTCCACTATAGAGAGGTTTTTACTTTAAAGAAAACATTATCAAGCTGTCAGTGTTCTTTTTCAGATAGTACACTATTGACAGAGTTTACTTCCATACTATTCAATGCTGTTCTACAGGAAATATAAAACTGTCAGTTATCGGACGTTTTACTCCAATAATAATAATAATAATAATAATACTTATTCTTATAAGCGTGACTCTGAACTTTCACGGCGCTAAAAGCAAAACCTGCAAAAATTTTATTGTTTCTTTCATATTTCCTGGAGTTTTGTTATTTCAGATATTAATGGGTACTAATTTGTCTATAATTCATTGAATAAAAAATGTAAGCGTGCACTTTCCTTTTAACAATTTACAGGACGAAGTTGGCTTTTTCCAAAGATAAACTTGGTAATTCATGGCTTCTGTCTTCAGTTTTGCAAAATGGAGAAGAGGAAAAGTTCTGGACTGTCCAATAATAAAGGAAACCAACATAGGTTCAAATCCTGTTCAAGCCAAGTTTTTTATAATCCGATTGTGAAACATCTAATCATAACGTCTCATACAAAACGGACAATATTTCCGACTGTGAAATAAAGCGGCTGAGTTATTATAGAGAAGAAGACGATTTACGACTGTTGGTTGGAAAAGTCCAAATCAAGCCTCAGGGGGTTACCAGGATACGTCACTGATCTGAAGGATCCACTTTTCATATTTTATATTGGTCTTTCTCTCTTCCTCTCTTTCTTGATGTATTGTTATCGTGTCTTCGTTACTTCTTTCGCCTCCTTTTCTTGTTCTCCCTCTCTCTATTCATCTTTATATTTTTTCTTACATTACACACACACACTCTCTTTATTTTTACGTGTTCCAGAGCCAATTCCGGGCCACTTTCGATGATCCGATGATAAGGCCTGACCTAAACATAAGTGACCCGGTAAAACGATTGACTCGGTCTGGAAAATCTATTTAACTGGGAATTTCGGCGTCGTATTTTTCGTGTTCTCGGGGTAACATCTCCAGTCCTGGTCACCCCTGAAAGAAACACTGTTCAAACGTAATGAAATAATTAAAATATCTCCTTCATTCTCCGGATTATCAGATCTAAATCGAACCACCACCGCGTCCTAATACGTTCGAAATTTACACCCGACGACACAGTCCAAAACTTGACCAGCATCCCCCGACAGCCGGTGACCCGTTTCAGCTCTGCCGTGTTCATTCTATCTTTGCGAATTATTATTGGAACTACTTCATATATAGTGGCATGTCTAGAGCAGATAATTTTTAAGATATGAGTAGAAAATGGTCCCTTTTTTTGGCCATTTCAAGAGAAGAATTCTTTTTATATTAGTCTGGCACAAAGTTAGTTTCCATTCTATTATTTATCAACATACATTTAAATGTGTTCCTTTTTTCACGTTTGAAATTTAGAACATGTAAAGTGTGCTCAACCTAACATGTGTTCCTTTTTTCACATTTGCAATGTGGAACATGTAAGGTTTACTATGCCTATAAGGAACATGCTAATTTTGCTTTTGAACATTTGTAAATTTTCGTTTTCATAAAGAAAAGGATATAAAATCTTGGCTCTTTCTGATAGAAATTATCATCCATTCATTTTCTTTTTATGTTCAATTTGCATTAGTAGTCTGGAATACAAAGTATGGCCTACGGTATCTACTGGGTTTGTTAGAATAAGTGATTCCGCTAGACCCCGGCCACTGTGGAGGGTGTCAACCCCAAATCCTCGAAACTACGCCAACGTTAACATTTTTATGGTCAAAATTTGGTACACACAGTTCACAACTACCTACACCCTCCTAATTTTGCCTTTACAGCCCCTCCAATCTGAATCTTAGCGGAATCCCTGATTACAATGTATTTCGAACCAGTACGTTCAACGAGCCCCACCGAATTAGCAACCGAACCCCGCCCAAACAAAGCATGTGTGTTACACTTTTGACATTATCCTATATGTGTCTCAAAACTTTGCAGTTTCACTGGAAATTATGACTATTTAATCTGACCACCATATTTGATCACCGTTTGGAAAGTGACTATAAATGAATTTTCAAGCACCCGTCTATATATTCGAATTGCTCTGGAAATATATAAAATCCAAAAGTCACTTCTATCTTGCTGTTGGATATGTGGGAACTGAACTTTATGATGTTAGGTTCTTTTTTACTAAGTTTAAATTCCATATTTGTACCTTTACTTCTTCTTTTTCTCTGTCCTTTTCTCTCTCTCTCATTTCTTTGTCTCTGTCTAACAGACATCCATCGGTTTCAATTTTTCATTGTGTGTGTTTAAATTTCTCCCTCCATCAACTTATGTACAGTATATTGATTCGTCTCGCTTTTAATCTTTCATTTTATTGAAACTAATACATGGCTATTTTGAAACAAAATGTACATGTGATGTTTGCTACGTTTAGTATGGGCGAGACGAAGGAAGGAGAAAGAGGGGGGGGTCTATTTACCAGACACGATTATGGGATAAGAAAGTGCCATTTGAGTTGCCTAGCGTTCGCTGTCGCAATTTTTTTGATGCGAAGTGTACAACAAACTTTATACATATTCAAAGGTGGATTTAGGAGAGAGACTTGAAATCAGTTTCTCTTCAAGGGCTGTGCTAGCTAACTTGAACGTTTAGAATAAACATAGCTAAATAAAATAACTTTCTGTTTCGCTATTATCGGAATTGGTAGGTGCCGATCTGTAAACAGTTTCATCCAATTGATTGCTTTAAACAGTCCACTAAGGAGACAAAATAAGTCAAACTTCTGTTGAGTTTTCTCTCTTCGAACTTTCGTTGATGTCGTACCATAAGTTCTTATTATCAGGATCTGTTAAAAATACAATCCCCGATCCGTTCCTGCTTAGATGGCTGGATTTGCTGTTTTCATATACACAAATTACATATTACTGCACGTACTAACACCGCTATATCTACATCTGAAGTAAGTTTCTGTGTTCTTTCCTTTCTAGCTAATTGGAGGACAAAAACAAAGTGAAATCTTTCCAACTTAGAATCCAAATATTTTTGTATACTGTTATGTATTTTGAGTTCAAAACATGGAGATCTCATCAAACAAAGAAAATATTTTTACTCAGTTTACTGAAGATTACAAAGCTATCTCTAAAGACAAAAATCAATATCTTTCCTCTGCAAATACGTTACCATGATGACATTAGAGATTAACAATTCTGTCGTTGCTTTAAGTTATTAACCGCGCAGGTTAATTTGCAATAGCAACGATGGACTGTGCAAGCAACCTTATACGAAAACTAATGCAACTAGTACCCTAAAATTGAAAGCATTGGGGCATTGGTTGTCTAATGCATTGGTGAAAGTATAAACATAAACTTAAATCTCAATCTAATATTATGAGTAGCATCGTCCTGCAATCCTCAGGAGCTTTTCTTGCGTTTACGTGCTCTGTAAGCGTTTCTTGCGTTGCGACCCGTTCCCTGATTTTATACTAGGTATTCCACTCAACCAAGATTTTCTTTGAATTTAGTTTTAAGGCCTTTAGGCAACTTTGGCTCAGGCCAGATGGATGATGGTGGGATGAATTGGTGGAATGAAGAAAGTGGGAGGAAACGGGAGAACAGCGAGAAAAAGCACGCATACGGTGTTTGTCCACCACAAAGCCCAAGTGGCATGAGCCGAGATCGAACCAGCGACCCCTAGCGCCAGAGATGAGCGCTCTACCAATTGAGCCACAGTGGCCCTCGAAATTCTCCACGTCAAAAGGCCCCGGACGAAAGGCCTCGCGACAAAAGGGCCCCGCGATTAAAGGGCACAGGTCAGAAGGCCCCGCGACAAATGGGTCGTTACAAAAGGACCTTGCGGCAAATGGTCCGGGTAAAAAGTACCCCGCGATCAAAGGCAATTATCTTTTCCTTGGTGTGCAGATTGCGCTCACGAAATGATCAAGCTCTGTGCAATTTGAGAAAACTTTATTCTTGGGAGGCAATCATGTGAGTTTGGCACCACACCTTCGTACCAATCAGGGAGTAAACCCGCCAACACACCGTAGCACCCTCCCTAGACTTAGATAACACCGCCTAAGGAAAATCACTGAACAGCCCTCTTAAGGGGCGTGTTCTTCCTAGACATTTGGTCGTGACAAATTCCTGGAATTTCGATTCACAAAAATGGCAGTTATAGTAATACACAATCAAATCTTGGTAGTAATTTTGCATTTACTCCGAAAAAAATAACTTCTTCTGCGCTATATTCCTTTCTCGTTGCCTCACAAATATTCATCAGCTGTCAAAGAAATTATGCAGAAAACAATAAACATCCCTTTATGAAAATACTCGTTTGGGGACTGCTCCCTGCGGTGTTAGAGTGCAGAGATGCTAGACTCTCTTCAGATGCACGTCAACATTTATTCATTACTCATTATCTATTAAGATGTTTTGTGTACACAGTGGAAAAGGCGCACAGTGAAGAGGAGGATTATTGAAACAAAAGAACTAAGTTTAGGCAGGTGTACTCGTACATAAGCATTTATTTTTCTAATTTAAGTATAATCTTTGTTTCATAAGTAATTAAATGGAATTAAAAGTAACCATGTTTACAAACTTGATGCACCGATCTTTCGAATACCTAACTGTGCTTTTTAGAGTTTGATTTTATCATACTCTCATTCTCTCATAAGAAAATACATAGAATTTATCCATGTCAACGCTAACGAACATTTTGTGAAACAAAAGCAATATGAAATGAAACACGGAGCGGTCTTGGCTCAATGTTTTGGGGTTGGCTTCGCATTCTGGAGGTCCAGGGTTCCATTACTGGAGACCGCATCCTGAGTGAAGTTTTCATAAATCTTCACAAATGCCGGTATCATACCTTATATCAAGGCCATGTCCATTTCCGTCCAATTTCCTTTCCCGTTGTTTATACTTGTTGTTGTTATTGTCAAGTTCAAATGTAAAATACTTTCCGAGGTGTACATGGATGTATTATAAAGAAATAAATCTTCGGAAGTGTTGACGCTGCTGGAATTGTAATTTAAGCTCGTGATGTTTAGATATACTCACTTATACAGTTACAGATAGATCGCAAGTGGCTGGAGACCAAAGTCACGTTTTCCTTCTGAGGTCCCAATTGAATAAGGAATCATTCAATCACTCACTCACCTCTGCCAGACTTTTGTACTCGAACGCGTGCCATATAGACAAGTACAAACACACATACAAACAGACAATAATTAAAAGAGCTTCTTTTTGTCGCCAAAGATAAAAAAGAGATCTCAAACGATTCCCTTAGTCAAGATAATGATTCAATAAATAAAATGATTCAATATGACACTTCCTATATGATTTTTTAAACTCTAGTCACAGATCAAATGTTTAGCATCGCAGTTATGGGTGCGCTTTCTCTTATTTATATTGGAACTGACAATATTTGAAATTGGAAGAGTATAGATAAGAGAGGTTTCTCACTGTAGCAGTCAACATCTCATCAGGCAGTCGTGATTTCTAAAAATTTTAACTAACTAACTCTATGGCTTATGGAACTCGAAAGTTCATCGCCGCAGTAACAAACGTTCGCCATTGGATTCTATCCTGGATCTATTCTATCAAGCAAGTTTTCATCACGAACACCTACTTCTCGAAGATCTCTTCTAATATTGTCCTCCCAACGACATCTCGGTCTTCCCAATATTTTATTAAATTTAAAAGCCACGTGCGTGAAGGTGATAGCGACAGCTACTACTTTGGATCTTTGGCGTGCTGGGACCCATTACAAACCATGGACTATTCTCCCGTTTATGTTAATTATGGTTCTCCACTTTCTTGCACGAGTGTATACGGTTCGGAAATCTAAACAGGAGAGCATGCCGTGGTCCCAGAATTTGTTCCAGCCAAGATTTATTTCTATATATTTGATGGTGTGTGGGCTCCAGGATATCCACATGGTTAACGTTCTCGCCCTTAGTGCGAGCAGTTGCGGTTTCGATTCTCAGAATTTTTGTACTTGTGCAGTATCGTGATAAATATTGGGGAGATACTTTGAATGCAAAAAGTAGCAAACTTAGGTCATGGGACCCAAAATACAACTGCGATGGGAGCCGATGCGCTGACTAAGCACTACCTAGCTAAAAGCCGTTTGAATTAGAATTTTATTTATTGAATTCAAGCATCTGAGGTTCAGGCCGAGCTAAAAGCCCTCTTGCAGCCCTCGGCACTCTACGGAATGTCATACCAGTAGTTTAGGGTTGGGTTAGTAAACAATAAGACATGATTTTGGGTGTTCGAAACGTCAATGTGGCAAATTTTTGCATTACTTGAAAAAGAAACGAAATCATGAGTAATATTTTTTTACCGTGAAAGTCTAAAAAACTTTATTCATATGTCCATCAATACTTTAATTTGTAGCGACAGAAAAGCTAAAAGCCGACCTGGCGGTCGAGCGGTTATCCGGCGATCTAAAAGTCCTGGATTCTAATCTCGGCTGGGGCATAGATGTTTGTTTGTGGATTTGAAACTTAACAGCTAAGGCTCTCGAGACGGGCCGAAGTCATTAGTTACTAAAATGGCCCAAAAATACACAATTTACAATTTTTAGAAAAGCGGAAAATAGAGTATCAGTTACCAGAAACATTCCTCCGGAAATATATATATAATATATGACTGCTTAACCTGAAAATAACCTTATAATTCAAAAGTCGATTTTTTTTATTTTTCATTTGTTTCTGTTTACCATTGAGCATACCGAAACGAAAAAAAAAATCTAGAAATGAAATTTAACAATCCGTGAGTCAATTCACCTTAACAGTGTTAGTAACGATTGAATTTGTGAAAGTGGATGCCCTGATTTCGGCATTTGCTTGGAAGACTACAATAAACCCAAGTAGCGCATCCACATTGACCGATATGGGCATATTAGATTTTAAAACATCGATCGATATCGTTCAATGACATGGACCCCACATTGGACGACAAACATCTTGGCCAATATTGGGTAACGATAATGATCTACATCGGGGATGAAACCGTTCGACATCGATCATCGACATTGCTCAATATCGGGTAATGACATCGCTCAATATCGGTCCTTGACATTGTGATGATTTTTTTTTTTACTATTTTTGGAAGGAATTCCCCCTTTTTATCTAGGACCACCAAATAAACAAACCAACAAGAACTAGTAGTCGTAAGAGAAGTTATTAGCGCTGTAAAGAATACTATTTATCTGTAGCTAAAGCTACATCTCTTCTCTGTGCTATTGGATTGTAACATTTGTCGACCACTGCAAGTTTGTAAAATAATGATATTTTCGATGTTACGTTCACGCCATGATTTGTTGTTCCACTCAATTGTAATCATTCAAGTCTCTTCTGCTTTCAACTTTTTAAAAATATTTTTTCCCAAGAGGTTAAGAGTGAAATGGCCATGATTACAATGAAACAGCTTCAATTGAAGGAAATAATGTAAAACAAATGTAATTTAATCTAACTCTAACTTCTCCTCTTACGAAGAGGAACCTGTCTTAACAACCACATGGCCTGGAGAGAATACACTATTTTCTACTACACGAACGAAACAGAAGTGTAAAATGTCCCCCGGTTCTTGTGGTGTACGATAACAAGCATAATAAATATTACTATAAATCTTGTTGGTTTGTCTATGTACTTACAGTGACCAAAGTATCCTCTGGAAAAACACAACTTTAATACTTTATTTGTCTATGTCATTCCCGTGAAAGGGCACGTTATTTTTACATTGTAACATGTTTCAACGAGTTAAACAAAGCTGACCGCGTACTGACAACAGCATGAAGCTTACCATACTTTATCACCAGAGGGATATAGCATCGCTTGAATAAACTTTGGTTAGCCCATATGGATCGACACTGATCAACATAGATATCGGTTAACGACATGGATCGATATGGTTCCATGACGAATGCTCTATTTTCTGATTTTAATGTATTTATTATGAACAAATGTTTCGTAGAAAATAGATTTATTCTTTGCACAATACTTTTTATAGTTTTAGAAAATAAGTCAATTAGTGATACCGATAATCGATGTCGATCCCATATCAATCGACGTGGGCTCAATCGGGTCGCTCTCCCGCCCGAATTAACGATGTGGAGCGATATGGGTCCCATGAGCGGCCAACGTGCGTGTGCTACTAGGGAAGTTCGTCATATAATAGTTTGGGCATCGACCCGAGAAGCTTGCAGTAAGAAGATTGAATACAACTTCCAGTAAGTTATTTTATCAACTGTGATGTAATCGTGATATGCACTCCAGGAGAGCTTGACAAAAGTAGATCTTACTTTAAAATACATTACCTTTTGCTTAAGAACATAGTTGAGGTACCGGTAAATAATCTTTTTTATCGTAATTAAAATTTAATAGTAGATATCTATCCATATTTTACGAAATTAAAGCTTGTAAATGTTAAACAAGTACAAAAAGTCAAGTAAGAAAATTTAAAATTATCTGAAATATATTAGTTTTGTTGGTAATTTATTCTACAGATGAAAATTATCCAAGATCTCAAGGTCAAATCTCCTCGTAGTCTAAAATCAGTTTCCTACCTAAAAATAGAGGAATAAGTTGTTTGATTTTCTTCACAAATAATACTAATAATAATAATGCTTGTTATTTACACACAATTAATCAAGTTGTCATTATGTGGTTATGCACATATCTCATTCTGAAAAGTATGACAAACATATATACACCAACACACACACACACGAGCTCGCACGCACACACACACATGTATGCAAACGTGGTAAGATATATGGATGGCTGTAAAACTAATATATTGTGTAAGTGAATATGAATTACACACCCCAATAACTTTAGACACACCCCTTCGACAAAATTCCTGGCGTACTCCCTGGTACCAAGTAGACTTCTTTCACTAGTGGGTACGTGTGTGCACAATCACTCCAAATTCACTTCATTTTTTTCGAAAAAGAAGGAAAATTTTATCTTGTGAATTTTTATTTTAAAGAAAATGTGTCTATATCAATTAGTCTTAAGCTGATTTTCTTAATATTCATAACTGAAGACTTGTCGTAGAAAACACTGATAGTGAGTGCCAAAAGTAAAAAAGTTTCAAGAGAGCGTAAAAACATATGAAAACGGACATAAGAACCTACATATTCTGCCATCTTTGAGATAACGGTTGAACTACTTACAGTAACATTTGGACTTTCCGTGTTTACTACTGCATTTGGGATGGGACATACAGTATTTTAACATAGCAAAATAAAATTTGCTGGTTGTGGCACTTTCAGTGTTTTCAACAGCAGGTCTTATTCATAAAATTCATTACGAAGTTCGACTACAAACTAAAAAATAATGCCAAACTTGTTCCAAAGTTTGGCAACTCTATTTATTACTATTTTTTTATATCATGCCAAGGTGAGCAATGTCGAAAACCATTAGCGTCCTATGGTTATGCACTGAGACTAGGAGAAAAGAACTAAAAGCGAGGAGCAATCCTTGGTGCGAAAAAAATAGCCAACTACCCTGGAACATTTTATACAATGTACGTACAATATATACCTTATTGCGATGTACAATTCATGCATCAGTTCAAATATACAATAAACAAATTATTTTTTGACCTTTGGTAAATGAATTCAATTAAACTGTTTAAATCATAATTCTAATAAATTGTTTGATAAAAAGTAAGTTCGATGAAGGTCGGGAGATAGCAGAACAATCGCACAATACAAGTTACAAGATTCAGCACATAATTATGTTAATATTGTGCCAAGCAGGTTTATGAGCGTTAACAAGCAGAGTGCAGCTTACTTATATATCCAGTAGAAAATAAGAAACTAGTGGAGTTAGTTAAAAGCACTCAACATATTTAAAAATTCTCGTAAGTATTTTACGCCGGGTAGACACTATTATTGCGATTAAAACCGGTAATTTACTTGGTTAGTTCTTTGTGGTCTTCTGTGCTGTGCGTTTGTGTATTATTCAACTTAAGCTATTGTTAAAAATGCCTCTTCATTTTATACTGAGTAAAAAGGGGGTGCGTCAACTTTTTCAGAATTACAATACTTATAGAGATGATAAAAGTCTTAGTGGGGGTAATGAAGCTTGGAAGTGCATTGAATACAGGGTTGCTAAGTGTGCGAGACGTGCACATACGACAGGTATGGAGGACAACAGTGATATATTATTCGCTTCAACAATGGAAGGAAGATATTCACAAAATCATTTGCCTCAACCAGTGGAAGCTGAGAAAAGAAGAATTCAGAATCAAGTAAGAAGAACTGCCTCTTCTTGCAACGACCCGCCTGCAAATGTCATCGCGCCATGTACAACTGATATATCTTCAGCAGCTGTAAGTGCTGCACTTCCAAGTATTTCTGCCAAGAAGAGAAGAGTACAAAGGATAAGGGAAACGGCTGCGATGGTACCAGCGAACCCTGCGGACATCAATAATTTAGTTATTCCCCCTCCTTACCAGGTGACATTAGCAAATCATAGGTTTCTCTTGGATGACATTGGGGACGGTCCAAATCGTATACTTATTTATGCAACGGAAAGGAATCTAGATCTCCTCTGTGAATCCCCAGATCTGGCATCAGATGTCACTTTCAAGGTCGTGCCGGTATTATTCAAACAAATGTGGACTATTCATGTTTTAAGAAATTCCATCGTGGTGCCAGTAGTGTTCGTTCTAATGCAGAATAAACAAGCCACGTATCGAAGAGTCTTAGATCAGTTGAAGAATCACAGACCCAATCTCAATCCGTCAAGCATTATCATTGATTTTGAAGTTGCCGCAGCAAACGCATTCCGTGAAGTCTTTCCTGGAGTGAATATTCGAGGGTGTTTTTTCCATTTCACACAGAATATTTGGCGTAAAATTCAAAGCAATGAACAAATTCTTACAAGATATTTAGAAAATCCAGATTTCGCTCTCAATATAAGACAATATAAGGCATGTCTTGCGGAGAATGATGTTGAACAGGCATTCGATGCATTGCTGCAGACAGAGTTCTTTACTGAAAACGCAGAGTTATTACAACCTTTAATAGACTTTTTCGAAGACACATGGATTGGCCGTTCTCAACGCAGTGGTAATAGGCGTCGTCCACTTATATGGTCCATCAAATGGAACCAACATGAAGCAACTCTAGCAAAT
>JAGDQP010001108.1:0-132203 GCA_022664845.1 Lepisma saccharinum
AGTTTCGGGATGTAAATGTTCATATCAAAATAAGAAAAAAATAGTTCATATGAACACGCACCTTATCATATACGTAGTTCCGGCGCTGAAGGGTTCCAAAATCGTCGAAAACTGTATTGCACAGCGATTGATTTCAAACACTAATAGCTGAAGAGCTGGCGGCTCGTCGTTTCGTTAAAGAAATCAGACTTGATCGTTCAGAAAATGTACATATCAGAAGTGAGTCTAACAGAGGATGACTTACTACCAGAGAACACCACCACGTTGGTTGACAGTCGATACTTCACACAGATGCAAGAATGTTATGCGTGGTTGCATAACGGCAAAATGTGTGGCTTCACTGTAGCAACATGTCATGATGTGGTCAGGAACAGCTTACGTGCTGTGGTTATGCTTTGAGGTGTGTAGAAACCCTGTCAGAAATATGATTACATGTCACAGCCTAGACACCTATATAAATCTAAATAATAAGCAGCTGAGGAATTCACAGAGCGTTGTTGGATATCTGTCAGTTAATCTTCATTGGGGACATAATAAACTAGCTATTTAAGAGGAGCTTTTTAATTGTCTGAATAATTATATTTATCTTGGTCCATCTGCATTTTCACAGGACAAGAAAAAAGATTCTCTGGAATTAAGGTAAAATGTGAATGTTTTCTTCTGCTTTTAGTACTAAATACTATAGAAAAGGTGAGAAATGTGACTTAGTTAAAAAAAAGTGACTAAAGGTGACTCATTCCCCGCCCTGTGAATATGAATAACAGTAACTACGGCAACTACAAGTGTTTAAGGTTATGTTAGTTTATATATATATATATATATATATATATATAATAATAAATCACAGCTATATTCAATCCACTAGTGGATGAGGCCTCTCCCCGAAGGGAGGAGTTGGTCTACTCCTCCCACGCTGACCAGGCGGGTTGGGAGAGGAGAGCCGAAGCTCTCACTGTGATCGCCACTGTCTTTTATTCACAGCAGCTCCCCAATTGTCCTCACGATGCTGGGTCAACACCGAAATATTTGAGCCCCCATCGGGAATCGAACCCGGGACCGCTCGCACTGAAGTCGAGCGCGCTACCGACTAGGCTACGCAGGAGCTCATATATATATATATATATATATATATATATATATATATATATAAAACTTTGATCCAGAAATTTTATGACTTATTTCAATAAATGTCATGCCATACAGAAAACATGTAATATACGAGCCAATCAGATTCCACGTTTTTTCAAGTCAATAATATCTCTCGGCTTTGTCTCCTGACCTTACTCCAGCTAAAGCGATAAACCGAGTGACTTGTCAAATGGAAGCACGAGTTTTATACCATTGATAATATAAGGAGTAACACTTCTTGTTACTGTTTTCTGGTATAACGCTGTGGTTTCCTTTCTCGTGATAGTTATAGAAACGCACAAAACATAGTTCGAAAATTTGAAACTAGTGCCACATATATTTGTAACTTTTAACGAATAGGGGTCTAACGTTTATAACATTCAATTTAAAAGGAATTGCATTCAGAGCTTCCACCAAGAATGCAAAACAGAAATTAGCTGAAACAATCAAACTGATTAAAAAACTTAATTTTAGTTAATTTTCTACGTAAAAAGTGATTTTGTCAGTTTCACTTTTAGTGCATTTACATATATTTTATGTGACCTCAATATAATCAACTGCACCTAACTATGAAATGAGTAATGAAGCAGAATTGCAAATTTCAGCTGTACATACGTAATAAAAATACACTGACGGAAATGAAATCGCAACATCAAAGAGGAGTTAGGACAGGTAAAAAAACCTAAACAACAGATTAGTCTACATGATACATTACATTCATACCATGTTCATACTTTCAACGATTTTGAATTTTTATGGCCTTTGGCTCGGGCCAGTCTTTACTACTTGTTACAAAATTGACTTCTACAACTCGTATAAATTATACAACGACTATTATTCGTTAAGCTTTAAGAAAATAACGGTTGCTCTTACAGCAACGGCAATGCTAGTTTGAGTATTGAAAATAAAAATTAAACGAAACTCGCTGCAGTTGTTCGCCCGCTTCGCGTTGCTAACTTACACAGACTGAAGTGTGTCTAATGTAAAGCCTATTCGTTACACACAATAAATAGTTTTCCTATTTTTCACTAACAAATTGAAGGAAAGGATGACCTGTATACAGCGACTTAAAATACATCCCTTTATTTCTAGGTCCCTCATATGTAGCAATTTCTCTCTTGTAATAAAATAACTAGTACTTTTTTTTCTAAAGTGAGCTTGTAGGAACACAAAAGAACAGAGGGAGAGCAGAGACAACATTTCACTCAATTCACTTCTTCATTATTGGTTATCATCAGCTCCCATTATTGGTCAAGACTGAATCGACACCAGAGTAGGGGTATTCGAAATTTCTAAATATTTCGGAATGAAAATCAGGATTACAGAATTCGAATGCCAATTTTTGTTGTTCCGTAATTCCGAAAAGTCATCTTGATGTCATCACCACATGTGAAAAACAACGGTTCACGTGGACTAGAGACAGTCGAGTTGTTGAATCTTATCTGTTGATATGTATCAACAAAACATCTTGTTTTCAGGATAACTAAAGGAACACTTGCTGGAAGTATAATGCAGTATAGGGTTATTCGGAATTTTGGAACATTCTGGAATGGAAATTAGGATTCCGGAATTGACTTGGGACTTCTCAACACTTCTATCCCAGAGTAATACAAGAATAAGAAACAATGGCTTAAACTCGCACGTTCATTGCCACGGCAACAAATTTCGTTTCCTAGACAAGATCAAGAACATTTTTCGACCTGAGATGCCTAAAGGCCATAAATGAAACTAAAAAATCAAGCCAATTTTCATCTACCTACCGAAGATCCCTTCTATTATTGTACTCCCAACCACGTATAGGTCTTCCCAACGGCCTCTTTTCCCCGACTTCTTAACCACGATGGAATATGATTTTCGTATTTCCCCATCAAAGCTACACAATCTGCTCATCTTAGCCGTCATAATTTCATTATTCTTATAACATCGGATGAATCGCACCGTCTGTGCCAGGGGTCTTTAATTATTTTTTCCTGGGGTCCGGATTGAAATGGCCTTTGCGGTCCTTATAGTTTGTCGAGTAGCACACAGCGGTTAGGAACTATTAGTTACACCATATAATTGTATGGAATAATTTAAAAAAAAGAAAGTAAATACGTAAAAGTAAATATGAGCGTACATTACACATCGATACTTTTTTTTCACTTCAAGAAATGTTCAAATAGCAATTCAAACATTACTACTGATATTGCGCCAAAACGTAGGGGTCACTGAAAAAAGGTTTCGCATCCGAATTCAGACCTGAGTCCACTATTTGAAGACCCCTGGTTTGTGGAGTTCTTGATTATGAAGTTTCGTCCATTCTCCAGGCATCCCGTTCCGTTTCAGCTCAAGACCTTATTTTCAAAAACTCGCAGCAGCAATAACAATAACTTTGTATTTATAGCTCTTTTCAGTTCCGAATACAGATGGTAAAATCGCGAACTAACGTATCAATAAACGCGGACACAAACAACAGGCACGCCAGTCGAATGATGAATGCAGTGGTCCTAACTGAAGAAGTTTCGTGTGAATACAAGGCCTGAAACGTTTTCTATTCTCCTGCTTAATCGCCCAGCTACGAATGGGTAACAACAACAACTATAATAATAGTTTGAAAGGAAATACGAACATGGTGGTAACTATTTTGGCCAAAGTGTTGAAAAACTAATTTTGAAAAGAGCATTGAAGTATGTTTTCACGAACTGTGAACGCTCCCCTTTCGCGATCGATTGTTTCGGAAATTAAAGAAAACGAAGAGAGAATAGACGCACCACGCAAAATGACAACGAACTGAAAAAATGGGTAAAAAATAGTTGTATGGCTAGGGTTGCCTTTTGATTTCTTTGTTAAATGTAAACAGCTGGTAGAAAAACACGAAGTTATTCTCTAGTTCGGGTCAACCAGGGATTCCGCCAGGATTTTCAGTTTGGGGGATATAAATAGTGTTGGGCACTATCGAATGAAATATTTCATTCGCTGCCAACCCATACTGAAATGCTTCACAGCAGCGGAGAATAGGCAAATGCATTTGGTTTCTTACAGCAGAGAGAAAGTTGATGCAGTGAAGGTTTGAAGCGTGCTTCAGGACCACAGAAGAGTGCAAACCTATCGAATAAATATGAACCTTATGTCCACTTCAGGGGCAGAACAAAACAGAACTATCGATGACCACTATCGGAAAAGCCAATTTTTATTCTCTCGTGAGGGCCTACTTTGCACTTTCGGAGCCACACAGCACTCAAGAGAAAACCAGCGAATAAATTTGAACCTTATGTGTACTTCAGGGGCATAACAAAACAGAACTATCCGAAAAGCTTTTTTTATTCCTAGTAAAGGCACTGGAATTCCAGTGGCAACTACCGACCGAATAAGTAAACTTTGGTAAACTTGATTTTATATGGGCTAGAATAGTAACTTTGGATTTCGACCCGTCCCGATTCTGCCTTTAGCCATTAAAATCCATACCCATGCCCCTTCCGGGACCTTCGAGTCGTTCTCCTACCGCCGTAGAACGCACGGCTGCCCGACGGAATAAGTGAATGAATGGTTTTGTATTCGAACTGAAGTAGTACGAGGGCTATGAATAAATATTTGTGTGCGGCTCTGCCTCCAATCCGAAGAGGGAAACAGGAGGGATGGGGACAAAAAAAAAAAGCAAGTTGTCTTTTAAACATTTACAGTTCTCTTCCTCCCCTCAGTGTGTTTCTTTACTGTGTTATTGCTGAAGGGCCTTTTCACCCGCAAATTCAGATGCTGTTATGTGCTTCCTTCCTTCCTTTCATTTCCACCGGCTCATGAAGCGACACGAACCAAAACAAGGACGAGAAAGGAAACTATCAGATTATCGATATTTTGAAGCGCTATAGCCTGTTTAATCAATAGTAAAATTCAGTCGACAGTGCCCATCACCAAGTATAAAGTCAAAATTGGGAGGGTGTGAGTAGAGTTTTGCTTGGGTTATATAGATTTTGGCCATTTTTTTTTTTAAAAAAAAGGAGGGGGTCAGCATTTCAAAAGACTCTGAAGTCTCCTTCCGAACTTCAACAATTTCAGAATCGATTATTTATATATCAGCTTTCGTTTGATTTATTCCAGAACGAATATCTTTAACACATGCATGAACATTACTGATTTTATCCGTTATAAACAGGCTAGTATCTACCAGAGCTTTCAAATCAGCTTGTAACTGCATCTTAACATTACTTATTTTCTCATCCAAAATAGTTTCAATACTCTCTATTCCGCAAACTCATTTCTCTTCGGGAAGAGAACGTGTTGAGTGCATCAAATCCAGGGAAACTGCCATAATTTTTAGTTATGGGGCAAAGTAAAGTCGAAACAAAGTTAGGAGCAAGTAGAATTTTGAAGGATTTAAACCGATTTTTAACAGTAAATTTAAAGGTGTGTGTGCGTGTACTTCGAGAGGATGTCTGGCAAAATCTCTGATCAAGGCTTCTTAGCTGGCGGGCCTAAGAATACGCAGCGTCGGAGTACTAGGATCTTGCGTGTTTGAATGTACTTAAGCGAACAGAAATGCGTAATATCCTTTATTTAATATTAAGTATTCATAATCATGAACGAACAACTGTAGTGTAGGTTGTACCGAGCGACCGTAGCCCAGTTAGTAGAGCGTCGATTTAGCAATCGGAAGGTCCTAGGAACGATCTCAGCGGCCGCCCATTCTGACTTTTCCAGGGGTCCCCCCAGTCGCATCAGGCAAATGCCGGAATGGTACCTACAAACTAGAACCCGACCGACTACCTTCCAACATCAATCTCCTCCACCCTGTGACGGTCTGGGTATAGTGTTCAAGTTAATAAAGGTCAATATTCCGATTAATTGAGTTCATCAGAATGTAATGTCACTATCTTATCTACGCACATTCACGCTAGCGTTGACAGAATGATAACAAAGAAGACTTTTGGGATATTAGTCACTATAAATTGTTTGACAACAAAACATAGTTGCACGTCTTGCAATTAAGATAAAAAAAACACTGAACTGCTGAACAAGACTATATTATTCGTAAAAAATAAATTACATGGAACGTTTCGACCTTCTAGCAAAGATCCTCATCAGACATACACTGAGTTTTTTTTTTATAAATTGTTTACTTATGACTTTTAGGCATCTCTGACTGGTTGGGATAGAGATGAGGGAGAATTGGGAGGGTAGCGGCCAAAGCCTTAAGGTTCTATCCTGCCATTCGCCTCGTGAAACAGAGAGAAACCTTGGAAAAACTCAGTGAGGATGATCGGCCGTGGGGTTCGAATCCGCGTACACACCTAAGAGTCAACTGATTTGGTGTGAGTGTATCACTATTTATATAGATTTTGTCCCGATGACGTTCTGAGCCTAAGATGCCTAAAATCCATAAATAAATTCAATTCGTGACCTGATGAAATCCCTAAGGACAATATATAGCTCTTGTGATGCTTAGTACTCTTTCTTAAGATAGAAGCCATTCCTCAGATAGTAAAGGAATTAAAATCTCAGACCAACTATCCTGTTCCGATTTACTCTGTCAATCACTTCCCACCAAACGAATACAAGAACAGCGCCGTAATCAAACCCATATCTCCCTCCTTGCCTACTGCGCATTGCGGGAATAAAATATTTATTTAATGCTCTGGGAACGTACGTTGCAGATTTGGGGGGATATATTATTTCGGGGACTTGCACAGCCATAATTTTCAAAGAATTTATTGATCTGTTATTAACTTGCTAAACGAGCTTCTAAGGACTGAAAATCGTTTTTTGGTCAAGTAGGTTCCGAAACACTCCGTTCAATGGACTCCAGGAGGAATTGAACCCGTGACGACGCGCATAGAAAGCGAGCGTGCTAACCTTTCGGCCACTCCGAGTTCTCATTGTTTTTGTGTTAAGGAGATTACACCGCTTCGGAAGTGAATATTACTTCCTCATTCTGCAATCTTTTGTATATTATTATTTGTTCAACTGAATTGATTTAATTTATGGCATTCAGGCATCTAAGACTCAGGCTAGGGAAGGGGAGGAGAAATAATACAGGAATATGTCAGCCAGGGCCTAAGTTGAAGGTGCTATCCCGGCATTTGCCTGGTGTGATTGAGGAAAAATCCTGGAAAGACCTCAGTCAGCATGGTAGACCGCTGGGATTGAACCTACCACCTCCCGAACGCTAAGCCAACGCTCTACCACCGAGCTACGACAGCTCTTTTGTAATTATACTTTGTGTTTTCCCTCTTCAATTGCCGTGAACGGGATTCGAACTCGTCATATTTCGGTTACTAACGTCATGCTAACCTCTGGAAACACCGTGTAATTACCTCAAAAGAACGACAATGGCCAATGTGCGACACAATATGTTACATTAGATACAGACTTCTCACTACCCTTCCAAGACCAATGTCTAACGTACGTTGCGTCATGCATGTTCCATTGAAATACGGAAAATAGTCCCTTGCACATTCTTTTCTTTAATAGAAAATCAACTAATAGGTATATTGTTGTACCCTTACACTTTCTTTCATAAAGGCTTCATATAGTGTTCGAATCATATTCTGCACTGGAAACACTGCTTCCGAAAACACGAATGTTTTGGTGATAGTAGCACCATCACACAAATGCATTCCCAACTGAAACAAGCTTTAGTAATATAATAATAATTATAATTATTCCAAAGTCAAAAGAAAACAATACCTCACCAAATCTCTCTGCTTTCGTTTCATTTGTTACCAAATGTAAGCTTTTGTCTGCACTATTTCGCTTCGAATATTGAAATCTATTTACTATTTTTGGCTTTTCAGTATCTGCCCACTTTTCGCTCGACGCTGGCACTATATTCTGTCATTTTCAAATTTTAATACACAATTTCTTTGGAGGCAATTAAGTTGAATACAGAAACAATCCGCAACATGCAATAAAGGACTATAGTACCGTTGCGTGATTGTACTCTCCAATTCTCGTCACCTGCTATGACAACTGACATGGACTGGAACTGAACAACCAACACCACAACATCCCCTAATCCAAAGGAAGAACTCCACCTACAGAGTACTGTCTTGTTGCCGATGAGTGAAATGACCTTGAAACTATGTTCTATATTTAAGTCAAGCAAACTTTTTTTTTATATACCCATCAGTCAGTTACATCCTTCGTAAAAAAGCAATGCATGCCGCGACTGACTGTCAGTAGCTACGGAGGAGTTTCTCTGTGGTAGCCTACACTTACTGTAGTATACAAAATTTTAATCAAGCGGCAATGAATGTTCCAAGCGCTATTTGTTCAAGAGGGCATGGGAAAAAGATCCAACTCTTGACTCGGTCAGAAAGGTAGTCGTTTCCCGGCTCATGATCCACAAGAGTTGCAACTCTGCCCCGCTATACGGCCTGGCTCAACCTCTCTTAATTGCAATATATAGCTTCGCTGTAGTCTTTCTGGTATTGTAGACATACACTGTGGTCCACACACAAAACGTAATCTTACACGCAACTACACTTCCCTTGATGGCAGATGGCGTTCGATGTAGTGTGATAACGGATTTGGTCACGTTGCTACTGTAGGCTGCTAGTGTGCTGAGACCTTTAAACACAGATCAGTGTACCCGCTATAAATAGGTAAATTTACGATAAAAAGGAAGGAATTTACTTACAGATTGTTTATTCCATGAGAAAACACACAGACGACTTCGATATTTCGGACTATAAAGTCCGTAGTGTTGACTGGAGAAGAAATTACGAACACGTGCAGATTGAATAAAAGACTAAGACGATAGTGGCACCACGTAGCGGAGAACAATTGACTGCTGTATAGCGTGTAGATTTCAGGAGCTTGGAACAATTTACAACTATGCGTGTAAGTTCGGGAGAGGATTGGGGAAGGAAATATGTTGAAAATGCAGAGCAAACAACAGGAGGTTTGGAGTTATTACGTCTAATCGTCCTCTTGCATTTGTACCTTTGGATTTTGTAATCTGAACATGTTGAAATCTGCCTATTCATTAAAAAGAAATGCGTTTTAAGTTGAAAGTTCAAGTATTGAAATTTGGAGCAAGAAATTCTGATGGAAGATTCGTGCAATTCCAAAATAACAGGTTCTAAATAATTTGGGCGTATTGCGGTGATTTACAGTGTAAACATGAGCAGTTTTATGTTAAACGTGTGGAAGTAGCCGGAATATGAAACTGAACAGAAACACAAAGAATTCACATGGTTGCCCTTTAAATTACATTGCTGAGAAGGCAGTTACGAAAGAGAATTTTTGCTGCCGTCAATTTTCCAAGGGAAGGAATGGGACAGGTCAGGAAAAGCCTTATTGCGATTGAATGCATTATGCAAATGCATAGTATCTAGTAAACAGGGTTCCCACTCATTTGCCAAGATCAAATTCCCTGGCTTTTCCAGGTTTTCCAGGTCACTACTCAGAATTTTCCAGGTACCCCATTTTGTATATACATCATAATTGAATGGGAAAATAAAGATCATAGTTGCATGAAAATATTTCACTGTATCCTTTTCCTAAATTGCTTCATGGCTAGCACATTAGCCTCCAAGCAATTTAAAAAACGATCTAATATTAAATGCCTGCTGTAGCTAAATGAAATTCAACAAACAATAAGCTATTGAATTCCCTGACTTTTCCAGGTTTTCAGACATTCTAATGAAATTCCCTGACTACTCCAGGTGAGTGGGAACCCTGGTAAAGAATTTCCATTCGGAACGGTTTCGGCTGTGTATATCCATGGGCAGACGAACATATTTCTAGAAATATACTTAAAAAAATAATTAATTAATTGAACCCAACATTCATTCACCGAAACCTTTATTCTTCTGGACCATGACATAATTCATGTTTTGGTTTGAACATTTCTGCCTATTCAACTTTTCATCTCCTTGATCTTCAAAGAACTATTTTACGTAATACTCTGTATAAAATGAATAAACACTTTAAACCTCTGTTTTTATGTAACCACCAATGGCAGTTTCTTTCACAAAATTAAAATTATTCAGAACTTGCTATTTTGGAAGTACACGAATCTTCCATCAGAATTTCTTGCTCCAAAATTTCAATACTTGAACTTTCAACTTGAAACGCAACCACACTTCAACTTTCTCGTTTATTTATTTTATTATTTTTCGCGATGAATAAGCAGATCTCAACATGTTCAGACTACAAAATCCAAACGTACAAATACAAGAGGACGATCAAGCGTATGGAATGTGCACGTTATGTCAACTGAATTCAAACATCTCTTATTTCTTTACTTTTTCATTCATAATTATCCCAACCAGGACTCAAACACGGAATTCTAGCTGCGACTCATGATCTGACACCTGTGACCACTTGATCACTACCGTGGGTTTTTACCCTATACTGCACTGTTTACATGATTAATCATCGCCATCCAGGTTTGCAATGACATTCTTTCTCATTGATAACAAATAAATCAATAGTTCGTTGAATGTATTGCAATTCGGAGAATAGTTATGACTCCTGTTGGTTATGCAACCACGTATATTTACAAAAATTACTCTGGAAAAGAAATCTGAGATATCGACTTGGCGCAAACGAATTTTGGAAGGTCGTCAAATTCATGCACATTTCGGCCTACCTTTACTTCAGAGAATTTCTGGGAATCCCCTAGTTCCTTTGGGAAATCCCTTGCGCAGCCATGGCACAATTTCGAAATATTCGTTTTTGAATAGAGCAGGTTAGAAATTTTTGAGCGTACCTTGCCCAAGCAGTTTTATTGTTAACTGTATTGGAAATATAAAGCTCTAAATTTCTGTTTTACATGCTTTCGGCAGCCTGTAGCTCCAAAACTAAGCGGAATTTTACAAATTACAAAGGTACGTACATTATTTCCTTATTTTGAGAACTTTTCGTTCCTAGAGTTTTGACAATGATTTTTTTCCCACCCTATCTATAGGCAAGCAACAGAAAGGAAAGCCAGAAAGGCAATTAAGGATAAATATGATAGTAAAAAAGGTCGAAAAACGATACTTAGATGTAGGATACTACGACAGGTATACAGGAACTTAACAAAAGTAATAGAAGAGCCGCAACATTTGGCAAAAGCGTTTTCACTTGGTAGGAGAGAGAGAAAGGGCAGAGCGGATTGGTATGGGACTTGGGTTCGACGCCATGTTGCCAACAGACGCTGTGGACAGGTTATGGAGGCGGGTAAATGACTAGATGGGTCGGAGAAAAACACCAAATGGAGAAGAAGTGTGAAGGTTACTAGGTGTACGTATGGGGCTTCCTAAAGGAATAAGAGGATAAAGAATTAGAGGGGAGGGGGAAATAATAATACTTACTTACTGTATGGCTTACGGAAGTCACAAGTTCATCGCCGCAGTAACAAAAGTTCGCCATAGGATTCTATCCTGAGCAAGATCAAGCCAGTTTTTATCACAAACATATGATTCTCGAAGATCTCTTCTAATATCCTCACGTCGTCGTCTCAGTCGTCCTTATGGTCTCTTTCCCTCCGGTTTACCAACCACGATGGAATACAGTCTTCGTTTTTCTCCCATCTGAGATACATGGCCTGCCCACCTTACTCGTCGCGATTTCATTATTCTTACAATATCGGGTGAGTGGTAAAGTCCGTGAAGTTCTTCATTATGCAGTCTCCTCCATTCCCCAGTCATCCTGTCCCGTTTATCTTTTTCAAAATCAATCAAACACACACAATTTATGTTCGTCTGCTAGGGTCGTACTCCAACTTTCGCAACCGTAAAGTATTACCGGCAGAATAACCGTTCTGTATATTTTCAATTTTCTTTATATTAATCGCGAGGACTGAGCAAAAACACGTGTTATCCGATGCTAAGCGACTTTTTATTTTTTTCAGTGACCTGGTTTTCGCTTGTTGCATATGCTCCCAAGTATTTAAATTTGTTTACTTTCTCTATGTTCTCATTCTTAATTGTTATGTATTCACGTCGTTCCCAGTGTTTCTACTTGTTATCATGTATTTTGTTTTGTCTATGTTTACCTGTAGACCTAACTCTTCCTCTCTTTAAATTTAAATTGGACTGAATTGGGATATATCAGAGTCATCTACAATAGAACGCCGGAATATTATAAATTGGCAACATACCCAAACAGCTGACTACGCGGGCATTATGGCGTGTATTTGAATTACGTTATCGGTTGTGCGTCCTATTTTTTATATTATTATTTATAATAATAATTTGATCGCGTGATATTGGACAAGTAAGTAGAAGAGGAACAACTGGAGGTACACTCATGCTCAAAAATTTTTTCGCATGTCTTTATTAGACAGTTTTTGACAAATATTTTCTCCTTGAATTCTGGCGTTCGATTAATTGTTAAACACGTGAAGTATGTGACGAATATTTCCTGAAATTTTGTCACCAATATATTAATAAATAATGAAATTACAACGAAAAAACAAATAAGAAGAAATGATCGAAAAAAATTAAGTCCAAAAGTGAGAGATTTGGCAACATAGGGAAATTGACGGGGAAATTCAGAGGAAAGAAGGGATATTTCTCTTGGCTCTATGAAACAGTGTATATCTTTAGTATTACCAGCAACTGAGATTACAGACAATGTTCTTTTAAATAAAACATTACACAAACAGAAGTTATAGATAAAACATATGCATTGCATAATCATGTAGCATAAGCTATTATATCCACGAGAAGGCGAGAAGAAAGAGACAATATTGGCTTGAAATTTCGAAGTGAAGACTGTCATTCAATCCTGTGCTAATAAACGCTAATGAAAGTACGATAGAGCAGCGCCCTTTGTGACGTAGTGGTTAAGCTTGCCGACCGCGAAGCAACGGGTTGTCAGTTCGAGTCGCCTCTCCGCCCTGAATACTTTTTTCCGGGATGCAAAACGGCGTGATTAATTTACTTAAATTATATTATCCTTAGTATTAACTAAAAATTATATTATCCTTAGTATTAACTAACTGTTGGTAGGACGATTTTTATTACGTTACGAGTGAGGGAACAATCGTCAGAAAACCGAACCTGTTGTCTGCTAATTTCAATGAAGCAAAAGAAATATGCGGTTAAATGTATTCTCTTCATGAATTTATTGAATAAAATTTTATTCATGACACTTCAGGTCCTTATAGTAGGATGACTGGACGTCCTGTTTTTAACGGGACTATCCTTTTTTGTCATGTGTCCCGTTGTCCCGAGAAATTGTTAACAAGACAGCAGATGTCCCTTTATTGCTACAAAGAAGTTGTCAATCTGTTTACTTAACTTTTTTCTCAAATAACTCCCAACAATTGCTTGGCAGAAGGCAGTATGACATCATGCTTTATGTTGTCTTAATAGTTTCTGAGTTGAAAGTTGTCGAGAGATGGACAGAGCGGTTGAGTAAGGATTCACAGCACTTGGTGCTTAAGCCTGTAACGGATCGCCGCTATTACCACATTAATTCTCCTAAATTGCTTTAAATAATCCTTTTATTTCACTTCAAGTGTATTTTAAAGAATGGACTTCTTTGTTTAGAAAAAAAAATAAAGAAAATTAAATTTTGAATCAAACTCAGTTCAGTATCACACTCAGATCCCCGATAAAGACGTCACACATTAAATTTTTTTTCATAACTGTGTAAAATACTTTTGTGTTGATGGATATTTAATATTATTTTGTTGGTTTTGAGCAAACCATTACAAAATTTTACAAATGACTTTCATTCATAATTTCTCTTCATTTTCAGCAAATTATACAGTATCTCTAGTAGCTTGTGGAGTGCCGTATTTAAAATTGGCAATATGACTCATGCCGTCTTGAACCACACAAAAATTCTCAAACGATAAGACTTGTGCAAGAAAACATTTGCCACAGTTGATTGACTCGCTGCTTCGCTAACAACACAAGCTGATAATCTGTGACGTAATGTTTCGCGTTGACGCCCACACGAAAGGCTCAAAGCTGTTAGACCCTTCAACAGTCAATTCCTGTATCTAGATTGATATTTCGATTAGGTACGAACCCCTGTAAACGCATTTAAACTTTTTATTTGTTAAATCGATTATTATTTTTGTGTGTTGTTTTTTCTATTTTTTTTTTCTTTTTGTTATTATGTTTTAGTTTTGAATGAGCTTGCTTTATACTTTTACACGTATTTTTCGTTTTATATTTCCTTAATTTAGTAAATTACCAGGCATAAATGAATCTTGTGCACATGAGATTTCATTAAAATACCAAATTATACTTTTGTCAGTTACTGGCTGATTTGCCCGCCTCGTTGGTGCGGGGTGAATAAAATATGTTCGCAACAGTCATTGGGACTGTCACCAATACTCAGTGTGCGAATTAACGGGAGATGCCCGGGATTTCCCCCCTGGCAAATAAGTATCCCACCCTGACAAATTTAACTTTCGTCAATGTCAGGGATAAATCCCCCCTCCCCCTAAAGAAGATGTTTCGATCAAGATGAGATGGAAACTCAGAACATTTTTATTTGGTAGAAGTTAACAGTATTTTCATGTAAGTGACAAGGGTATATGAACTTTTACTAGCAGCTAAGAAGCCTCTTTCGGAAGTCAATGTTTGTGATGAAAGATTTAATATGATTGGTATGATTTAGTAACCTATTGAAAAATATGACTCTCTCTCTCTCTCTCCACTTGTCTAGTGGTTACTGTCGCTGACTGCTGATCGTGGAGTCCCGGTTTCGATTTCCGGCTGCCCCAAGAGACTTTTCCAAAGCTGGAGGGTCTGGAACGGTGCCCACCCAGGATCTTGATGCATTTGGGGAGCTGTTGTGGAAAAAAGACAGTGGCGATCAAAGTTGAGCGTTTCGGCTCTCCCGACACGTCTGATCAGCGTGCGAACAGTAGACCAATTCCCCCCTTCGGGAGAGGCCTCATGCGGTATTGGATTGAATATGGCTGTGAATTATATATATATATATATATATATATATATATATATATAGTGTGTGTTTTTTTTTTTTGCCTGTAGAAATCCATGCGTTATGTTTTATCCCCCTCTGGCTAAAAAGTTTAATTCGCACACTGCTAATACTCACTTCCCCGTGGCGGACTGCTAATTTGCGTATTTATTTATTTATGTTTTGCAGGGCTCGAAATGGAAATTTTCACAAAACGGAACGCTTTACCTTCGTTAACATGCTATTGTCCATTTTTGTTTATGATTACCTTAGTGACGAGATCGAACGGAAGGTTCCAGATATTTACGAAGCGGAACGGCGTTCCGATTTGCTCCGGTCAATTTCGAACTCTGGTGTTTTGAATTACAAAGAAGCGAGGTTAGGGTCTCTCTTACAACCAACTAGTACCAATCGCTAATTACAGTTAAATGCAACTTCAGCGTAACGAATAAACATTTCCAGATTGCATATTAAAGAAACAGAACATGTATCTACAAGTTACTATAAATAAATATTTACTCCCTATCCCCCAAAACACACCTATACGCATTGACATTCGTTGTGTAAGGTGTCCTGGTTTTGAGCTTGAAAAATATGACAAGTCTAACACAATAGAACTAACTAGTGTGTTAGACCCATACAATATCCCCTTGTCCCCAGAACTTCGTTCCTTCTGCTCTGCCATCCTTGTTTACCCGAAACTGCTAATGAATGCCCTTATCTCCTTCAATCTTTATCAAAGATACAAGGCTGTCAAACGCACTCCACCAGTCCCCTCTGCTCTGCCATCCTTGTTTACCCAAAACTGATATTGAATGCTCTTATCTCCTTCAATCTTTATCAAAGATACAAGGCTGTCAAACGCCCTCCACCCTTTTCTCGCTCCCTCCGTTATTCTTTGCAACAACTAAGTCTTCTTCATATTTTCCCTCCTGCCCTTTTTCACCTAACTTGCCCCTCCTCCTCCTGAAAAGAAAAATAGTTATCAGAAATTTAATTATTTAACTCATAAAATGCGATTCTTTAAAAAAAGCAAACAGGCAAATGGAATGCAGAAATAATTTCTCTATGACCAGAGAGAAACGCATAAAACTAGTTAAGTGATGTAATAACTTTTTTTAACGTGGGGAGATAGGACTTTCAAGAAACCGATAGCCTTAAGATAATTATCACAGTTTCGTTCACCTACTTGGCTAACGACCTATGATGTAGGTTTTAAATTTTCTGTTGTTTATTTGCAAACTGCACTTAAATCAAGACTATATTTTTTGTTGAAGTTCTGATCATCAATAATTATATCAATAGCAGTGTTGAATTTAGTAATTTCCATCCGTGAAGAAATACTGCTCATTGGGGGCTGCATTTTTAGGAAAATATTCTTTAAATTTTTATAGAACTTCTCGGCCCCTACGCAGTGCCGACTGCGACCGGGCGCGTCCACGGGTTGCGGATAGTGGGAAGGTCCCCAGATACGAGGGCCAGCTCCGAAATAAGCAGGAAAACTGGCAAATAAGCAGTCGCGGACAATTCGGCTAAGGGAGACAACCCCGACAGAAAATCAATGCTGCCTTGCAGTTGGTAGATTGGTCTATGCTAGATTAGGCTAGGGAAAGAGGACCCCAACTTAAAACTCCTGGTCCTCCAGACTGAGGGTTGGACGTGGGGCTAGCAACCCCACTCCGCGAAAACTACACAAGTTAGGAAACAAAAAATGAGCCTCGGACGGATGGATCTAATGATGTCGGACAGGGCGATCTGAATGGTAATATATCGAAGAGAATGAAAGACATACGCCTAGCCACGTGGAACGTAAGAACCAGGCTACAAGCACGGAGGATGAATAAAAAAGCAGAAGTAGTATTAAAATATGGGATTGAGATTACAGCACTCCAAGAAATAAGATGGAAGGGATTTGTCAAGATCGAGAAGAATAATGTAGAATACATTACTCTACAGCGTAACAGAGGACAACAGGGAACTGGATTCATAGTAAAGTCAACACTAAAGAAGAACATACTAGGATTCGACCCATTAGGACCAAGAATGTGTAAAATAAGACTAAAAAGCAGGTTCAGAAATATATCCATATTATCAGTGTACGTTCCCACGGAAGACGAAGAAGACTACATTCTACGATTCATTGGGAAAGGAATGCAATAAAATATCAAGATACGACGTAACAATTATCTTAGGAGATCTCAATACCAAAATAGGAAAGAAGAATTCTTGAAGGAAGTAGCAGGAAAATACTCCTTACATGATAAAACGAACAAAAATGGGAAAGTTTTAGTTCAGTTTGGGGAAAGAAGCCAATTAGTAATGAAGAGCACATGCTTCCAACATAAAAACACACATAAAGGCACATGGAAGATACCTGGAACCACAGAGGTGAACCAAATTGATCATGTACTAATATCAAACAGACATGCTTCGAATATAATAGATGTAAGGACAGCAAAGGGGCCAAACTGTGATTCGGATCACTTTTTAGTCAAAACAGTACTTAGAGAAAGACTCTCAAACATCGGAAAAAGCAAAGGAAATCCAAGAATACAGTGGAACATAGAAAAAATACAACAACCGGAGAACATCAAGCAGTATCAGCAGAAGCTTGCGATAAAACTACAAGAAGAAAAACAAAAGTTATATGACGTTAAGAACGTGGATAGTAAATGGGAAATAATATCAAGAACACTAAAAGAGAGTGCTAAAGAAATAGTGGAAACAAAGAAGGGTAAAAACGAAGAATGGTTTGACCAGGAGTGTAGGAAAGCTATAGAGAGAAAAAACAACGATAGAAAAATTATGATACAGAGAGAAACGAGACAGAGTTCGGAAAAATATAAAGAAAGCAGAAGAATAGCAAATAAGATAGTGAGAAACAAAAAAAGAGAATACATTAAAAGAAAGTTCACAGAGATTGAAGAGTTATACAAGCAAAACGAAAGAAGGAAGTTCTATCAGGCCACGAAATCTATGGCGAAAGCATTTCAACCACGGATAAATATTTGCAAGGACAATAGCGGAAAGATAATAAGTAACGAGACTGCAGTAATGGAAAGATGGGTAGAACATTTTGAAGAATTATTAAGTTTTAACAAAGAAGATGCAGATGATAAAATACAAGAAAACAGTAAAACTGAATGCTCAGCTGAAGAAGACGAAGTGGAGCCAATCACATTGAAGGAAATAGAAGAGGCAGTCACAAGTCAAAAGAACGGAAAGGCACCAGAAGATGATCAGATAGTAGCGGAGCTGATTAAATGTGCTGGCAAGGACATTCACGAAAAACTGCATGGATTAATCACTGACTCATCTGCCCTATCTTTAAAGAAGGAGATAAGATGGAGTGTAAGAACTACCAAGGGATAACGCTGCTTAGTGTAGCAGACAAAATATTCACAAGAGTGCTAACACAACGGCTAAATAAGTACGCCGAAATATAATAGGAAAGTATCAATGTGGTTTCTGACCAGGAAGAAGCACAACCGATCAGATCTTCATTATGAAACAAATGACTGAAAAATATTACGACTATAAGGTAGATCTACACATGGTGTTCATAGATTTTAAACAAGCATTCGATAGTGTAGACAGACAATTATTAACGACCCTTGCAGAAAAGGATATACCTAGCAAATTAATTAGGTTAGTAGCAATAACAATGGAAGGATCAAAAGCTAAAATCCACATTGATGGTAAGATTAGCAGTCCATTCGAAATCGCCGTAGGAGTAAGACAAGGGGATGCACTGTCTACGGTACTGTTTAATTTGGCTTTACACAGGGTGATAGAAAAACTGAATTTAAGAGGATCCATCATATACAAATCCAAGAAAGCCTGCGCATACGCTGACGATATTGTACTTGTAGCGAGAACTGTTACTATTTTAGAAGAAATGTTTGGAACATTAGAAAGGAAAGGAACAGATATAAGACTTCAAATAAATAACAATAAAACAAAGTATATGAAACTAGCAACAGTGAAAGCTAACAGGAAAACACAGAATCTAACCATCGGACAGTATAATTTCGAAGAAGTAGAATCGTTCACATACTTAGGAGCAGAGATAAATAAATTCAACATAACAACAGAAGAAATACACAAGATGATTATGACAGGTAATAGAGCATACTATGCAAACCTCAAGTTCCTGAAATCATCCTTACTATCGGCACAGCTAAAGATTAAGCTTTATAACACACTAATAAGATCGGTAATAACATACGGCGCAGAAACCTGGGCTATCACTACAGAAGATGAAAATGCACTCCGCGTGTTTGAAAGGAAAGTCATTAGACAGATATATGGCCCTACTAAAGACAAGGATGAATGGAGAATACGAACGAATCAGGAAATAGAAGAACTGTTGAATAAGATATAGTGAGGTTCGTAAAAGGAAGAAGGATTGAGTGGCTGGGACATGTGGAGAGAATGGACAAAGGAAGAATGCCATGGAAAATAATGAAGGAAGAAATATACGGCGTCAGACGAAGAGGACGGCAAAAATTGAGATGGTTAGATGATCTGAAAGCGATGAAAGTCACAAACTGGAAAAAGAAAACCTAGGACAGGAAGGAATGGAGGCTCATTGTAAAGGAGGCTAAAGCTCACCCAGAGCTGTAACGCCAAGGAAGTAAGTAAGTAGAAGTTTTATAGAACTTACACCTACCTTAACCCAATGGAGTAACAAAATCTCTCGGGGGGGGGAAGGGGAGGGTAAGCCTTTGAATTTCCGGGATGTTTAGCCCCAGACCACCCGCTGGACACACACTGCTCAATAGAATCTTTGATTATAATTACTTCAGGCTGTCTATCACAGACATAAATAGTGATTTTGTGAAAATATCTTTTATCTTTCATCAATGTTATTAAATAGGACATTTGTTAATTTTTGAAAGTAGGAGGGAAGAAAACGCCTTTTGGCGCACACTGGGCGACTTGGTCGCACAGAGAATCCCAACGTCCACGACTCCGAAGGTGACTTGGGGGATGTCACCCCCAAATCCTCGAGAACACCCCCTCAACTTCAAAAATCGATAGAAACCGTGCAAAACTAATTACACCCTCCCAATTTTGACTTTACATTCATTTGCCCTATTTGACTCACCTTTCACCTTATTAAAACTTTCATCAACAGATAAATTAAAGTATTGATATGTACGTAGTTCCTTCTTGGAAAAAAGACCAAGTCCATAAGTTATGCCCACAAGACTTCTGCTTTTAACACAACTTCTGAAACGACAAAAGAACTTAAATCAGAACTTTGAATCGACACTATGTATTCAACTTTCGACGGTCCTGGTTTTGAAATATTATCCTGCGACTTTTCTGCCAGAGAACACTTAGTTTGTGACGCTGGTGTATCAACCTTTTTGAAAGTAAGAACGCTTTGTCAGCCAGAGCGAAATGCTGCTGACAATTCAACATGCTTCTTGCCCTTACTATGAACTTTCACTGCATTTAGACCACTGTGAGACATATTAAAAGTTGCTGAACAGAAACTAGGAATAATTGTTTATATTTGTCACCAGGCACACTTCGAAACCACTTTGTGATGTCTTAATTTCATTAGTAATCCAGTATTCTCGAAAAATGCACTTTCCAGGCAACTTAAAATAAACAAACAAACAAAAAAAAAAAAACAAAAAAAAAATTAAGTGAAAGCATATACTTTTGGCACATTAACGTTTTTTTAAATGATTTTATTACATTTAATAAAAAAAAATGGCTTCAATCTCGGAGCGCACTAGAGAAGCACGTTTATTTTGAGATCACCGTTGTACTCAACTCGACTATGCATAACACATGAAAAGGGTTGCCGCCAAAGCCCCACGCTACACAGCAGTCTTTTCCTATCTTGTCTCGAATTTAATGCCCTTAAGATCTAACAAGTACTTTGGACAGTCCCGACAAGTGATTAAGTGTATTAGTAATATACAGCAGTAATTTATGCAAAGACATTTCAATGAAATTAGACCATTCAATGTCCAGGACATAGATGAAATACACATGACATGTCCGCCATTCTTGGTATATCGGGTTAAAAGCACACAAGGTGGCAGGGTTTCCGCCAGTTTGGGGGGTGTACAGTCAAAATTAGGAGTGTGTAAGAAGTTTTGTACGGTTTCTATCGATTTTTCACAGCAAAAATTTTTGAAGTTGAGGAGTGCTATCGAGATTTGGGGGGTAAACAACCTTTCACAGGGGAGTCTGGCGGAATCACTGCTGGGTAAAACAGCACTCACATTAATTAGCAACAATTCGGAAATAAGTTTTTTTTAGCACTATTCAGTAATATTTTTCCGTGACCAGCACGTTAATTTCGAGACTTTTTGGGGACTTTCGTGACCAATTTCCCAATTCGGGACTTTTTGGAGACTTTTCCGTGTGGCAGAAACCCTGATATATCATGATTCTGTTTGCAATTTCCCTCCATACCCTCTATTAAATGCTGGAATTGAATTTTATTTAAGGGCTTTTGGCATCTTTGGCTAAGGTCTAAATGGGTTAGGAAAAGGATGATGAAGGTATCGGCCTTTCTTAAAGTACTATAACGGAGTGCGCCTTGCGAAATTGAGGGGAAACCCTGGAAAAACTCAGTCATGACAGTCGGCCTAGTCCTTACCCATTGTTGTTCTGAAGCCCGTTAAATGTTGGAGAGTAGATGTAATTCATCATACTTGTAACACAGATGGATATCACTCCCATAATAATAATAATAGTTACACCTTGTATAATGTCCATCGATAATGTTTATGTTCCTTCTTTATCTCGAAAATCTTTTGTTCTGTAGGTTGGCAACTATTGTAGAGATTTGATCCCGCTGTTGCCACATGTCGCATTTTTTTTTCGGACAGACATTTTGAGGCGCAGTAATGAGTTTTGGAGAACTGTACATTTCAACAAATACAGTAGAACCTCGATATCTCGAATCTGAAAGGCAAAAGACACAATTCGAGTATCGAATATTTCGACTTACTGAGGCAGCGAAACTTCAAGATATAGTGGGCTGAAACTGTCTTATGCTTCTCTTGTATTATAATCCTACATTTTCGCTTCGTCATTATATGAAACACTTAACTGCGTGCCGACCAAGGTAGTCGTGTAGTTTGAGGCGTTAGAGCAGTGTCTCCAAGATCACGGGTTCGAATTCATTCTGGGGCAAGAATGTTTGTGGATTTAACACGCACTTACTCACATAATACACACGGGGCGAAATCGAAGAAGTTACTCAACTGGCCCATATAAAATACAGTTTTACTCCGCAATAGACATACTCAAAGAAACGGAAGTGGTGGAAGCTGCTGATGCCTCATGCCCGTTCTAACCGACTAAAGCTTCAACTTATTAAAGTATTTATACTGTAACTTCGACTTGTACAGGTCCGTTAGCAAAAGGTTTTCAGTTATGGAGGTTTAATGGCATGTACACAAAACCACAAGAACTCGAATTACCGCGAGTATTACTTAATAATTCGACTTGCTAGAGGTAAATTAAAAACTATACGGAATAGACAAGATCAAGGGGAATGACTAAAATATTAAGGAATTCGAGTTTTCGAGGTTCCACTGTATTATTAAACGTTCATACACTACTTAAGGATTTACACGGCTTTAGCAGTATAAAGTCAGAGCCGGATTAAGGGGGGGTGGGGGTGTTAAAGGGGATGCAGCCCAGGCCCCCCACTCGTTCAGGAGACCGCCAAAGGTAAATCAGTTAGTTATACGGTAACAGGGGCGGGCCCCAATAGTCAATAGCCCAGGGCCCTTACATAGCTTAATCCAGCACAGATAAAAGTTGAATTTGATAATAATCATCACAACCAAGTAAACCAGAAATTGTCGTCGAAATATACAAAAAAAATCAGATTGTTTTACCTTCTATAACAAAAATATTTAAGAAAAAGTAGATTTACAGGGCGGGTCTTATACCTCTGCCACATTAGTGTATCCACTGACTTTTGAAAAGTGAAATCCGACCTTCCTTGACCTTTTGCCAATAAAAATAACTGACCATTCTTGAGCATATTACATAGCTTGCACTGATCAAGAACCTTCAACCTTATATCATAGACTAAACAATAAGATAGACTTATCCCGCCTACCTATTTTCGGCTGCGCTAAGGAGCACGTGATTTTGAACTCTGCTGCTAAGTGACTCTGGTGGTTACTTTCAGTCGCTCCACCAAACGGCAGGGTTCGAAATCACGTGCTCTTAACCAAAAACCGAATAATTTTAGTGCAGATTAAAGGTGACTGTGGAGGTTGGCCCTTTTTAGGTGATTGTGGAAGTTGCCCCTTTGAAAGGGAGACCTGGAGGAGGGGAGGGTCAGCAATTTAAAAGTTTCAAATAGAACTGCCCTAATATAGCATATAGTTGGAAATATTTAAAAAAGAAACGCTTTCGCGCTCACGGAATGTCCATACGCTGAACCGTGCACGCAGAGACCCAAGGGTGGCTACACAGTACATAATCACTCAGGCATGATTTTTAGCGTGTTATATACAGTTAGCGCAAAAAGTATTGATACACTAAAAAAATGTAACAAAAAGTACAGCTTGGGCGGTAATTAAATATATTAAACGAAACAAAAGAACTGTTCATCTTTCAATTTCATTATAAAAGAATTAACAATAATAATAATGCCCTCTTTTGGGAAAAAAAAAAAAAAAAAAAAAAAAAACTCGTAAAAAATGGATTCTAAAGACAAATAAGCTAAATATACAAGAACAAAAAGTATTGGTACAGTCCAGATTATCACTATTTGTGCCCTAGGTTCTGTGGTTTAATGAGGGTTTAATATTTTGTAGGGTATCCTTTCCATTTTTGGATGAAGTGAAATCGATAAGGCATTGACTGCAGTAACTTGGAAGTCAGCGATGACGGAATATTGCCCCATTTTTCAAATCTTCTCTAGTTGAAATTTGTCTTGCACGCACTCTTCTTTTTGGATATGCCCACAAATATTCAATTGCTTTGATGACTGGAGACTGAGGTGGCGTTTCCATGTACCTTGGTGTGTTCTAAAGAATCCCATAATCGTGTATTATGTGTTCTATGCTTTGGATCATTATCCTGCATAAATACAAAGTTGCTTTTAATACCCACTTTATCTGCTGATGTATGGAGATTAAATTTTAATATGCCTTATGGTTCACCGCCCCATCAATAAAATTCAAATTCCCCACCGCAGAAGCACTCATACAACCCTAAACTAATACAGAAACACAACCATGCTTTACAGTAGGTTGCAGATTTTGCTTTTCCAGCTCCGTATTTTTTTTTCTCCACACCTTTTCTCTTCCAGCTGAACCAAAAATTTCAATTTTCATTCCGTCCGTAAAAACAACTCGATTCGAATATTTTGGGCTCGCGTTTATATACTGGTTAGCAAATTGGAATCTTTTCTTCTTATTTGCTTCACTTACGAAATACTTTCTACTGGCTGTTCTTCCACGTAACTCGTTAGCTCGGAGATAATTTCGCACAGTGCTAGGACAGATATCTAACTCTTGTCTAAGCGCAACTGCTAATTTTGGTGCACTAATTTTAGGATTACCCTTTACTTTTCTAATCAATGTTATTTCAGTATATTTGTTTAATTTCCTGAGACACCCAGATCTGTGGCCATTCTTCAATGATTTTCTTTCATCAACCCTATCTATTATATGTTCAATTATTGCCTTTAGTCTTCCAACTATTTTAGATATCTGCGTTAATGATTTACACTGATTAAGTAAGCGAATGATTATTGTTCTTTCTGCTTCTGTGGTCTCTTTGCCTTTTTGTCTCATTTTACGAGTTTTGCACGCTACGATCTCAGCTACAGTCCAGCACATCGTGAACACACCAACACACGGCAATTTCAGAATGAACATCAAATAGGACGAGCAGCTTCTACCCCTCTCGTTCCACCCAAAGTTGACGAATTATAATAGTGTATCAATACTTTTTGCTCGTTCATTTTCTGTAATTTTTAATAAATATATCTGACAGCAATCTTTCGTACAATATTTTGTCTTTGATCTTCTTAAGAATATCGTCTGACAAGTGTGAGAATGGATTACTTTCTTTATTTTCATAACAAAGTTCCATGTAGTACGGATAACGCAGATTTTTAATAATTTTGTTAGGTGTATCAATACTTTTTGCACTAACTGTAATTGTGTTTTAGCACGGACTGTGTCACTTGTACAGGCATGCTTATTTTTGGACCTCTTTGACGGTGTGACTAACAGACATTGCTATTTAACCACGCTACTTTCGCCTCAAAGGATTTGGGAAGGAGGGGTGATTACACATGGGGATGACGGTTTTTTCGGATGAATTATTTCGAACTCTGATCCTAAATAAATCCTTAACGGCTCAACGTATAGACCTTCCGTTAGCGACAAAGCGTTTCTCTTTAATAATGAGTGTGGTAACAGACGTTTTAGACACCCGGTATATTTTTTAAAGAAATAATCCCTTACCAATGTGGACCAGTTGTATCAAAGCTGAAACAGAGTTTTATGACTTTAACAAGAATAAATAAAGTTATTACATTTTCCTCTCAACTTAAACCATTCTTTCGTTACAAGTAAAAACCAAATTCATGACACGGTTGTAAGATCCTTGCCTTTTCATTTACTTCCTTGATCTTTTGTAAACTTTATTTTATATGGGCCTGTCTAGTAACTGTTGACTTCGGCCCGTCACGGTTAATTGTCATGTTCGAGTTAAAGTAAAAGACACCCATGGTGGGACTCGCACCCGGGACCATCGAGTCGTTGGCCTAACGCCTTAGACCGTCAGGCTATCCGGTCGGCAGTTCCTTGATCTTGTAGACAACCTGATAAGTGAGTTTTTTTTCTATTATTCCTTCCATCTTAACAAATACATTTTAATTCTTTTATTCTGTGAGAACTATTTTAATTTTATTTATTATAATTTATTTTAATTTTGTTAGAACTATTTCCCTTCAACCAGCCATTGTATCTTATTATCCATTAGTTTTAATTGCGTTCCAAACATTCACTTGTCCAAAATGCGACGTTGCCACATGTTCACCATCGGTAAGACGAAATGGTTACGGTTAGTGGTCTTTCGGAAATATGGGTAGCAACAACAGAATGAATAAGTGTCCAGTAGCCCCTGATTTGTTTTTAAAAAAGGTGGGTATAATTCAATTTCAGATTGGACAAATGCAATCAAATTTTGATTATACGTTGGAGAAACATCAGCTGTGTGAAACTGACAAACGACTAAACACTATAATCACTTGCTTCCCTAAATCGTTGGTCCAAGTGGGAAACCAGAAAAATCCAAAATGCTCTGCATAGAATATAGTACTTTTCCTCTATAATAAATATTCAATAGATGTCTACAACGTAAGGTATCTTGTACTGCATCTTCCATATCCTTTATTGTAATTTGGAGGATCTTACCAAGATACGATTCTCTTTACGATTTTCAGCTCGGTAGTGCTATTCCTACTTGAAAAGCTAAAAACAGAATTCCTATGTATGTCAAGAGCTAAGGAAAGATACTTACAGATGTCAGGACCAAATATGTAAGACTTTTCTTGAAAGAACGAACGGAAGGTGTAAAGTAAACGAAATGTGCTCTATCCAAGTTGAACATACGCAACAGTATGTAAACTGTAATGTCGGACTGACTGTTTTGTCCAGTAGCATAGAAAGTAAAATAAACCAAAGCAAACCAACAAATAACTGGTACAGTACGTTTCCTCTAGTGGTATTATAATTTATACGAGTTGTAAAAGTCAATAATTCTGTAATATATATTTTATCATCCATCAATACGCAAATATTGGAAATTGATTTTTTTTTTAATGCTTTTCTAAGTGTTACAAACCGGCCTAAGCCAAAGGCCAGAAAAAATCCTATTTACGAGTGTTAAAAGCATGAATGTAACGTTGTATTAACGTAATGTATCATGTAGGCTAATCACCTGTTGTTAAAGTTCTTCACCTGTCCTAAATCTTTCTTGATGTCAGAATTTCATTTCCGCCAGTGTATTATTATTAGGTAAGTACAGCAGAAAAATGCAAATTTTGTTGAAGACTTCTACTCCTAAATGTTAAAATTTCTAATCCTATTTCGCAAAATTTATAACATTTTTATATCAACTTAAACCTTGTTAATGGATTAAAGTGACACAGAAAAGTATCTAAGAACCTTACCTTGGTCAAAACAGCTCGGATTAATGTAGCTGAGCAGATCATTTTCTGACATTTGGGTAAGCTCCTGTGGTACAATACCCTCTTCACACTTTTTCGAGCAACCGTCTGTATTCAATATTTTTTTAGCAGTTCCGTCGCTCAAGTTCGACACTGTCAAATTAGTTTTAACTTTATGATCTGGTAATTGACGCACTTTTACATCTTCCACAAACTGTTGTATTTCAAGTTGTTTTTCGGCTCCGGTACTTAATTTTCCAGGTGAAAAGCAAGGAAGACCAGACGCCTTTTGATTCAACACAGAAGATTCATTCAATTGGCCTTTGGATGTCATTTCTACGAAAGCCTGATCAACAACGTGAGCTATGGCTCGTGCTTGTTCTTTCAATGCTGTATCAGTCTTCATTTCTTTTATGTTTAGTCCAACAGAACTTAGAGTTGACGAATTAACGAAATTGGCAGAATTTGTAGGATTGGAAACAGTTTCCGATATATGAGCTTTCGCTAGAGAATCAGGTACAGTAGTATTCAGTCTATTGTTTTCTATATTAGATGTCGCAAGAGTATGTTCAGCACTACCTAACGATGATTCTGTTGTTGCACTTTTGTAACTGGTAAGAGATGATTCACCAAGAGAAGACGACGTAACAACACTTAGGGCGTTCGATTGAAGCAAAGGTACAGAAGGCTGGGAAGAGAGTACTGACGACAGAACAGATGTTACTACAGACTTTGCAGGTATGGAACCAGGAGGAGTAGAAGGAATCTCAACTTCATTTGTCATATTTGAACCAGGTAATGCTTCGACACTGATAAGTGAAGTCGGCAAGCACGTAAAGGATTGTCCTACTTCTGAAGAGTTCTTGGTTTCATGAGAAGTCATAACGGGTACTGACTGAGTAATGATCAACGATGGTTGAGTATTGATCAAATCTAGTGACTGCACACTACCATCAACTACCTGATTTGCCACAAGAGTCAAAGAATCACGTGTTTCTGGAGGACATAACGAAACGCCTTTGGAGGGAGGTGGTGGGATGGTGGACTGAACACACAACAGAGCAGCTTGGGTAACTTTTGTCAAACTTTCAGATGCTTGCTGCTTGCTCAGAACAGAGGCCGAATCAGCAGAGCATTTTGCTACAAGACCATGTTGAGAATCAATTAGCTGCTTGCTGGAATTTAAAGTTGGAATCTGTGAGGCAGACAGTGAATTGCCTACAGAAACAATACCTTTCATCGAAGATCTCTGACAATCTACCAACAACGTATGATTACCAATTTGTAATGATGAATCTGTTACAACAGGGTCACACCTTGAAACTACTAAACTATTGTCGTTTAAAAGCTGAGAACTTAAAGAAGATATATCAGATTTATCGGAAGCTACGAGTAACGAGCGGGATGGATCATGCCTTGATTCGGTCGCACATGTTGTATTTTCAAGACGAGACAAAAACTTTTCAACACTCTGTCCACTCTGCGCCGGCAAAGAAGAGCATCGATTATCCTGTACCAACTGACGAAGGGTAGCTTCCATACAAGCTGCAGACGGTGCCTGAGTACCAGCCAATTCTGGTAATGTGCCTACAGTCGGTGCTCTTGTAACAGAACCATTTTCACTCAAATGCGAACTAACTTGAAGATTTAAATTGGAATCACAGTGCCTAAGGCCAACATCCAGTCTCACATTCTGTTCGTCTTGTACTTGCAATGTTCTTCCGTTGCACGCTTCATCAGAGACAGTTATTGTTGACAATGCCGTAGAACAAGCTGGTACACCGTGGAAAGAATTGCTATTTGGTGATAATTCTTGTGAATCTGAATTTTTTCTTGAGTCTGGTGAAGTACCAGCCATTTCTACCTTTATATCATTAGTGAGAACAGACAATGGTTGCGCAGAATCGAGATTTACTTCAATAGCCTTTTTCCCCGAATTAATATGTGATTTATCTTCCTGTCTGCTATCCACTAAAACAGTCTTCAGTCTCTGAGATGACCACATCAGCATAGGTTCCTCTTTCACACCACCTGCAATAAAAAAAGAATATGCAAAACTATATATTACAAAACATTTATTAGGAAATTTCTAGTTCAATTCTTAGCTGTATTCAATAGCATTTGCTTCCTTAAGGAAATAAATTGAAAGTATAAATAACACAGTGAACTTTTTCCAATAAAAATGATACTGGGAAGCGATGGTTAAGCGAGATCTTTACTCTGCGCTGTTTGGTAGTTACTAACGTAATCCAAAATTTCTGAACTAGCTTACGGTAGATTTTTTCTTTTAATAACTTCACTGTAAATTTAAATTTAGCGTTCAGAATGAAGTCACAGAGAAAAGGAATTGAAGGAAGGAGTGTGGGGAGTTGGCAAATATATTTGCTCTTTGCTTCGCAAAAGATCAGTTCAAAATCGAAAGAAGTCACATCACAAACTAGATATAACGTAAACATATTCTGAAAACTTCAGTTTTCTGGTGATCCTGTGCTTGACACATGTAGGTGAGAATATAATCTACAAGTGAGAATTAGTTAAGTATTCTTTTCTTTTATTTTCTCAATAACAGAAAGGGCCTCGGTGGCTCAGGTGGTAGAGCGCTCACATCTGGTGCTAGGAGTCGTCGGATCGATCCCTGTTCATACTATGTGGGCTTTGTGGTGTACAAACACATTGTGCGTGGGTTTTCTCCGAGTGCTCCCATTTTATTAATTCTACCAATTTATTCCATCATCATCCATACGGACTGAGACATAGTTGCCTAAAGGCCTTAAAATAAATGAAAATTCAATTCAATGACAAAATCACTACTACAATGAAATACGTTTTTGGAAGACAAAGTAAATTTAAGTGCAAGATTTACGTTCATTATGAACAAAATACAACATTATATAGGGATATACCAATACCACTTTTCCACCGATACTCTTTGAAAAAATTCCTATAGAAGACTTTTTCAAAATAATGAATTTATCAACGTTGTAATAATATATATTAGATATAAGGCCAAAATTTCACATACAAAAATATAAAGCAGAATTTCATATTACGTTAGGCACAGAAAATATATATTATCAAATAGAGTACATAGGTCGAGAATATGTGGAGTCCCCCATGCGCCGTTCCCGGCGCGTGCGCACTGTACAGGGAACACCGTTACCTTTTCTAATATGTAAGTAAAGACTAAAGGGAAAATACTGATAAAGTGAGCGTAGGCCGTACAGTGCTTCACTTGCAAAGCATTTTGTTCTTAATCGAAACCTCTGACTCGTTTGAGATCCGAAATTCGAATCTCGGGTGTGCCTTCCTCAATGAAGTTACCTTTGGCTTTCCTTCAGTTACTACTACTTCTTTCTAACATGAGCTACTATTATGGCATGGACGGACTAAAAATATCATTTCAGTAGTGCAAATCAAAGGTGTACACATGCATAAAGAAATCGATTATACCATCGATAATCATTTAGACGAATTTTAAGTCTAAAGATACCCATGAAAGATGAGTGTCACTGTTGTTAATGTTAAACAAATTAAAAATTATTCGGAAAATGTATCGATGTCCATTTGCCGATATCACCGATACCGATATATCGGTACATCCCTAACATTATAGAGATAAACTGATTTTGTCAGAGGCAAACCACTCCAAAAGTTCTCAACCTTTCGTCATTTCAGTCCGCGAGGTGTTAATTTATCCATACGTAAAAAAGTAGTTACGAATAAAGTTAAAGTTATACATTTAATTTAATGCTTCAGTAATCTTAAAAAACAGCCAAATCAGTTCAGTTTATCTAAATTTTCGCGTTTCATGTTGACTAATGCACGGCTGTGTTGGGCCTTGTACTACTTTAAGGGTCTAGTAGCGTTAGGTCACTAAAGTAGAATCTTGTGTTCTGCATTCCTGCGGAATGTTCTCGCCTGCGCTTCCCCCCCCCCCCTGCCACTAGCACCTTCTGTCAAGCCTCTACGTTTTTTCGTTTGTTATGCTTGAGGTGAAAGGTGCAAACAGTGTATTCCTTTGTTCTATGATTATCTGTAGAACTGAGCATTTCTTAGGTTTTGTTTCAACTTCCTTTGAGGTCATTATGGGATATTCATACAGTAATTTTGTACAACACTTTCAAAGTCAATTCAGTAACAAACGGTTAAAAAATTTAAAACTCCAATGTTTGCAAGGTGTTTAATTTGTAGGTAGCAATTACAAATCTATAGTAAACTTTGCTTGGAGTGTGGCAAAAACCTATAAAAGCCTATGCGATAATAATAATAAAAAAATAAGTTGCTTAAAATTTTGCTAAAGGCACTTCGCTTCTCACTAAAACGTCAAATGCGTTTGTTAAAACTTAAAAAACTAATGAATAACTTAACGTTGTAAAAGTTATCTAACGTTGATAATGTAAAACTCGATCTTGAATCTTCGTTAAAGCCGCCTAATAGTCAAAAGCGTAAATTCTCCAGCAATAACGAAATTGCTAGTTATATATATATAAATCAAAAAACAGCTAATGCTAAAACAAACTTTGAAGTTAGTGGCTAAGTCAAATAGTTCAAATAAAATAGTGTCTCCTAGTGGAGCTAGTGAAAAAAAAAATACAAACAAAAATAAAAATGAGTATAAAAAGTAAAATAAAAAAATAAAGTACTAATACTTACAACCCAAAATTTAAATCAAGAAGTAACAACAGCCAAAATAAATACAATAAAAACAATACACACTATAACAATAACATTCAAAACAAAAACAATTACACTCGTCCTTATAATAATAATAATAATAATAATAATAATAATAATAAATAATTACAACATGCCTAACACAACCAACAACACAAAAAACAACACTAGTAATTCAAATAATAATAATTATCAAAAACCTTATGACAACAGGAGAAAAAAAACAAAACATCAAAATTATCATCACAAAATTAAATGCTGTTCAGTCGCGTATCCAGTGCAAAATCATACCCCAGTACTGGTAGCAACTAGCAAGATGTCCCACTAATACGGTTTCAAGTCCGAACTCTAAAACGTCCTAAAAAATTGTATGCCGTAAACCAGGCTTTCCTAAATAATTTCAAAACCCATCGTTCCAAGTGTTACAACTTTAAAAGCAGTCCTTATCATGGTTGTCAGCTGTCGCTTCATAAGTGTAGTAACATCTATCTTCAAAAAAATTCTCTCACACAACCGCGTAATAATAAATCTTGTAGTGTCGTGTTAAGTCCTAATCCCAAAACAAGTTCAGTTTGTGGTCATGGTGGGTCAAGACAAAGGATCTCCAAAGTTTTCATTAAAAAAAAAAAAAAAAAAAAAAAAAAAAAAAAAAAAAAAAAAGTTAAATAATACAAAATTAAAACTCTTCCTACTTCTTCTTCCTCTCCTTTTCCTTCGGACATAAAAACCTTGAAAATTTGTTAATCTTCAAGAAAAGAAAAACAATTTTTGGTTCATTGTCTTTCTTTTTTTCCTTGGTAGGGGGAAAATATGTAACGACCTAATTTTGGTTGGTCGCTACAAATCGTACCTTCTCCCCCCTCTTTTGTGTATCGTCTTCAGCTTTCTGCCAAGAGTTTTATTTGTCCAGATGACAGATTAGCCATGCAAAACTCTCTCTTAATTGTTGTTTGGCGGGATTTGTATTTTGTTCTTCTTTTCCATTTATTACTTAATAATTCTTTGCATTTTCTATTTTATAATTTTCTTCAACAAATTTTCTTGCGTTAAAAATATTTATAAACAGTAAAAAATCTAATTATTTTATTTTCGGCAAAATTTAAGTGGTAACCCCCCTCCCCCCTTTTCGCTCTTCCTTCTGTTTTAGTTCTCTTCTCTAATTGGCTAATTCCATTCAATAATTGTAAAGTAACAGTCAACAAAAAATACTGCAAAAACTTATGCTGCCTCCAAAATATAAAAAGTTAAACCTGTAAAGCAGCTTGCGTTAAAAAAGTTTATTAATAATATCATCATCATCTAATGTAAAACAACAACATTTTAAATAGCTACTCTAGCCAATTCCTTCACAAAATCTATAAAACTAATTTCTACTATTAACGTATCACTTTATCCAAAATAAATGCCCCTAAAAAATTTCTATAAACTTTTTTTTCTAAAATTCATCAGTGTGTAAAATAATCTATTATAGTGTTTGTGTGTGCAATGAGTTTTCCTTATTTATTTAAATAAAAATGTAATTTTATTTGTAGCTCTAAACTCTCTTTCTGTGTGTGTGCAATTAGTTCAGTGTTTTATTTAATATAAAATTAATAAAATATTTTTATATAATAATATGCACTGAAAAATGTCTGCATAAATTTAACAAACATCAAAAGCCAAATTACTTCAAGTAAATTTAATGTCTTAAAATTTCTCTTTCTCTTCCAACAAATACTCAAGGCTAGTTCCCCTACATTTAAATAGCTAAATCTCACCACAAAAAATAATTCGTGTACGTTAATATTTTCCCTTATACTATAATAAATACCATCTTTCAAAATGCACGTTAATTTTCCGTTCAGCATTTTTGTTTGCTCTTTCGAAACTAATGTTTAAAATTACAGAACCTTTCTACAATAAGTACAGTTGTCAAACGTAAAATTTTAACAATTCGCAATGTTTGTTTCAGTAATTAAAAAAAGTTCAAATCTTCCTCGTTGGATACAAACCATAAGCCAATTTCACTAATTAAAATTCATATTGTAAATTTACACATAACCCAACTATAGCATATCATGTTTGTATTGTCACAACAAGGATGTGTCAAGTTTAATTAATAAAAATTACATACAAATTTATTTAACATAAATTTTAAAACATAAATAATAAATTCCTGCCCAGTTGCTATATCGTAAATAAATCTTTTCATTAAACAAAAAAACAACAAAAAAAAAATACTCTTTTATAATTATAAAAATTCTATTTAACTAAGCTAAAGTATAGTATGTTTACCACGTTTAAAAAATAACCAAATCTTTAAAAAATAGTATGCAAAATCTTGCCTCTGTAATCAAGATATTCTACAATTTCAATATATAAAATATCAACATCTTTAAAACTCGTTTTAATGTTCAAAATATTTACTTATAATGAATAAGTACCCTTCAAGTTCAATAATAATTTTCTTCGTTATGTGTTCTCTCCTGTAGCGTAATGTCAGCTTATCTCGAAATAAATTTAACCACATTAAATCTAAATAAGCCCCCTTTATGCAACAGTGTGCCGCGGGCCCCTAGTTTGCTTGCTAAATCTACCTACTTTTGTTAAAACCTAAAAAACATTACTCTTCGAACCATTCTCGGGAGACATTGGAGCAATGTGGCGGAGAATTGTTATTTTGAAAGACCGCAAGGTCGTCAGTGTGTTGAAAGGCTAAAATCGGGTCGAGGTTGTCTCCGAGCAGCTGACGATATAGCGGTCCATTTAACGTGTCTTCCAGAACAACCAGAACATTCCACACCAGAAAAACGCGCCCCAGACCATGACTGATACCCCACCGCCCTGGACATGCGGGAACCATCGCTTCATGAGATCTGCGCCACACACGGTGCTTCCTATCGGCAAGGTACAGTTGATACCATGACTCGTCGGACCAACTGACGTTATGCCACTGATGCAGTGTCCATCCGAGGCAAGCCAGTGTGTCCGACGACGCGGGGTTAGCAGTGGCACCCGTGTAGGGCGACGGCTCCCATATCCGAGGGAACGCATTACGCATGTTCCGACAGATTGTCCACTGGGAGGTTTCTAGCGCGGCCAGTGTTGAATTGGGCCGTGATTTCTCACACTGTCGCCCTCCTTTCTCCGTTGACCATTCGTCCCAGGTGTCGGCGGCCTCGGTCACTGAGGGCGGCTGGACGCGCGGCATGGTGTCTGTTGTGGACTGTGATGCCTTCATGCAGCAATTCTCGGTACACCCTATACACGGTTGAACGTGTAAAGCAATTCCTGCACCACCGCCGAAATGGAACTTCCCATGCGTCAGGCACCCAACACTATTCCCCGTTCGAATGCCGTCAGCTCACGACGACGTTGCATTTCACATGAATTACTCACACAGACTCTTCCCATAAGGTCTAACACACAACTGGAGCCGTCGCGGAGCCCTGCAGGGAGTGTGGAACACAAGTGGTTTCCACCCGCGAAAAGGTGACTGCTATCTCATGAGTTTTGCTAATTCAGTGTATATCTCAGATACAATATATGTAGTGATTACTGAAATTACTTCAAATTCAAATACTTTATACGTTATTAGAATTTGTCATTAATTTATTATTTGGCTTTGAAAACTTATATTCTTAAAATCGCTGAGGATATTACTCCAATGTTATCTTTTTTTTTTTTTAACTTTCAGTCTGGATAAGTAATGTGGTGAGAATTATGATAGTGACGTAATAATAGATTAATAAAGGAATGAAAGATGCAGCTGTTATGGTTGAATGAGGGTTACCACTGACTGTGTTTACATTTTGGTCTGAAACTAAATTTAAGTTACTTGAAATTTCAGCATGACAGACCCACAAAGAGGAGGAATACTTCCAACGAACAAATGGTAAAGTATGATAAGCAGGTTAAGGCAGAATTGTGTGATGACTGTTATATCTACAATGAAACAATTATGAATATTCTATCTACTTAGAAGGAAGTTGTGTCCCAAAAGTTCCTGGGTAAGGAGGGAACTGAGCGTGCTTTGCCACTGTCTTCTATTTGACGGAGTAAAAGGTTAAGATTCCTGTGCAATGAGCACACGCCGTCAACGGCTTATGGGGGATGTGGAAGTAGCGTTCCACATATTCTCGACCTATGGCACGAAGTGTATGGTCAGTCCACGCTCGAACGTCTTTACCTCCCAAAGGTGCCCATGAGTACCAAGAACACTCTAGTACTCAATTTGATAGAAGCCTCAGTGTACTTCAGAACGGGAGCAACTGAAGAGAAGTTTCAAGCGTCCTGGTCAGAATTTGAATCCGGACCACCCGATTCATAATCAGACGCTCTACCGCCTGAGCTACGGCGACTCCTCTATCTGACGGACCGCTTCCTTTATCTATTAAGTTTCCTATTTCCTCCACTAATAATACAATAAATTAACCTGGCAGTCTAACACTCATTACGCTGCTGAAACCACATTTCAATCTCACTTTCCTGCTAACTTAGTGCTTTTTGTTTTTTTAAATAATGTTGTTAAGAATACAAAGAACTAGAAATATTAAAATATGTTTTATAATAACCAAACCAATCTACATTTTCTACTATTACCAAACTCATACACTGAATCTTCGTGTTATGAGCAATCATATTTCACTTAACAAAATATCCACCAATACTGTTCTAAATTAATTTATATCAATATTTTACAATATTTTTGATATTTTGAATGACTGTTTTAAAAATAATTTTAAAAAAAATAACTTTCGCTGTTGACGATTTTATTCGAGTTTTCCGTCGTGCATTTCTACAAAGTCTTACAACTTTTTCACAGAACCTGTCCACCGACACCACAGACTTCATGAATCAGAATCGTACGTCTCTGATGATGTCAGCGAAGAGGTCGATAAAACAATTGTTAAGACTTCGTAGAAACAAATGACGGAAACTCCGAATAAAATAGTCAATGAGGGAAAATAATCATGAACCTTCAAGTTTTATTAACTCTTCTGCTGCTCGTAAAGTACTACTCTCTCAACTGAATGCTTACATGGAGTTTGAGTAGTATCCACTGTTATTTCAGGACTCTTCACTGCCGGCACAACTGTCACAGACTTTACTCCAGAACTCAGCATGAGTGGAACAAAGCCAGACTTCGCGAACTGTTGATTTATTTCAATGGCAGCTGGAAAATTTACCGTGATTTTTGCATTAGTATCTTACACCTCATCATTAATAAGCAATAAATAAAAACTCACGGATAACATAATCAGTGTTCGATTTGTACGGGGGATGGATGTTTTTTTTTTCCCTCTGCAAAAGTTTAACTGGCTCGGTTTTCTTAAATATTCTCTAGCCTGAGAGATATACGAGCGTAAAATATGGGATTCTATGAAAATGAGGAATACACCCCCTCTGGCGACTGCACAAATCAAACACTAACTACAGGAGAATTAATTTAACTTAATGATTTCTATTTCACAACAACTCATACCACAAAGTACCACAGGAAAATACATTTCTATTAAAGAGAAAAATGTAAGTTTCAGAGTTTAGTGAAATATTCCTATTAAATAAATTAAAACAATTAACCTAGAGAGATGATTTAGATGTCACTCTCTTCAGGAAGAACTAATCTTTCCAACGATGTGAATTTCACCCATATCGGGGATCCCGCGCGCGGGGGGGGGGGGGGGAAGTTGGGTGTTTTAGTTCCCTATCCCCCCCAAAGGAGCTACAAGCATAAAAATTGGTATCAATAGAGATAAAAGAATATACTAAGTAGTGATACCCTGTATATGACCATTGGGCTTGCGAGGGGTGAATCGGGGGGTAATGAATTTATCTTCTTTTTCAGTGTATATTTTTTTTATAAGAGAAAGACATATATTTGAACTTTGTGGGACGCTGGCAACACTGTTATTTGCTGTACGCCGAAAAATATTATATGAACATAATATTATCACATGAACGCCAGACATTGGGAACAATCATATAAAAAAATGAGGGGCGAAGGTACAATAGCAAGAGAAAAATTCGGAACGTGGTACCTACGAGTATCACCCTGTATATATTTTCGATGGACTTTGGTTTACCCTGACGTTGGCAACCCTACCGACGCCCCTAATTGTCACAGACATATGAACGATACCTCGTTGTAAAGCTTCTGGGACAGATTCCAACGAGGTAACTTTTGTTCCCCCGTGCCCAATCTGTAAAAGAAGTTAAAAAAAAAAAAAATGAACTTTGTGGGACTATGGCAACACTGTCATTTGCCGTACACAACAATAAAAAATCTCACATATCGTTACCACCCGTCCGAGATTGACCCCGACAGTCCGGAAATCGAAATATTTGTCCGGGTCCGGATTAGAAAGTTAAATGTTCGGGAATTTGTTTTGTTCCATAAAGCTCAGATCTTTATTCCGTGAGGATTCCTTCACAGTGACATTTTAGCGTCAGACGCATGATTTTGAAGTGATCCATTTTGGAACAATTTAAAAAAAATATTTATATAGGTAGATAAGACTGTGGTTTTTGTGTACACTATACAGTATACTTTGGTCATAAACTATATCTTTAGTCTGTAAAACGGCCTGAGCCTGAGATGCTTAAAGGCCACAAACAAATTCAAATTCAAATTTAGTTATAAAGGGTAGGTAACAGTGAATGTATTTACAGTGGAACCTCTAGAACTCGAATCTGAAGGAAAAAGACAAAATTCAAGTTATCGAATATTTCGACTTAGCGTGGTTCAACTTATTGAGAGGAATAATACGAAACTTCGAGATATGGAGGGCAGGAACTGACTGAAGCTTTACTTCTATGGTTAGGGTCATGCATTTCGCTTCGCCATCATATGAATCACTTAACTGTGTGCTGATCACGACGTTACAGACTCTCGCTTGGATAGTACGTACTGGCAGTGACGTGAGCATCTACCGCCTAATCTCCTTCGGTTAGAACCGTTCAGTTCCTTAAACTTCGTTTTACAAAGGTTTACCTGAATGAAACTGAGTTACAGAGGTATTTATACCGTAACTTCGACTTGTAGAGGTTTTCTAGAAGGAGATTTCGAGTTAATAGAGGTACAATGGCTCGACCAGAACATAACAAAAAATCGAATTATCGAGGTTTTTATTTCACAATATTCGACCTTCAGAGGTAAATTAACATGAGGTGGAAAAGGGAAGATGAAGGGGAATGAATAAAATTCCAGATATCAAGGAATGCGATTTACCAGGTGTATAAGCATTATTAATCCGCTGTTTGCCCATAGATGGCGTTCGTGAGCGTATGAAGCTACCATGGGAACGCCGGACCTATTGTGTGGATGAGCTGGACCTCTGGCAACACGAATCAGTGCACACAGTCAGCAAGTGCAGACAACACACAGTGTTCCGTTGGTAAGCATGGCTAGTTTTGTGCCAGGAAGAGAGTATATACGGGAAGCTCTGCTTTTCTGCTTCCACTTCAAGAAATCGGCTGCCGACGCGCATCGAATTCTTGTGGAGGCCTATGGTGACAGTGCTTTATCGGAAACAACGTGCCGAAATTGGTTTCGTCGGTTCAAAGACGGCAATTTTGACCTGAGTGACAAGAAGCGTGAAAATCGGCCCAGGAAGTTTGAGGACCATCAATTGCAGGCGCTATTGGACGAGGACGATACCGAATCGCAACAAATGCTTGCCGAGCAATTGGGCGTTACTCAAGCAGCCATTTCCATGCGTCTATGTGCCATGGTAAAGGTTCAGAAGATCGGAAAATGGGTGCCGCATGAATTGACCGCTTGGCAGCTGGACAGACGCCAACACACATGCGAAATGTTGCTCGCCAGACAAAGAAGGAAGTCGTTCCTGCATCGGATTGTGACGAGCGATGAAAAGTGGATATATTTCGCGAATCCGAAACCCCAGAAATCGTGGGTTGATCCCGGCCAACCATCAACATCTTCCTCGAGATCAAATCGCTTCGGACGGAAGACGATGCTGTGTGTTTGGTGGGATCAACAGGGTATCATTTACTTTGAGCTTTTGCAACCGGGTCAAACTGTCAATGCCCACCACTACCACCAACAACTGATCAACGTGCACCGTGCTCTGTGTGAAAAAAGGCCGGAGTATCAACAAAGACATGACAAGCTGATATTCCTCCACGACAACGCCCCATCGCACACGTCAAAAGTGGCCCGAAACTACTTGGAGACACTTAAGTGGGAGGTGCTATCCCATCCCGCTTATTCACCAGATCTGGCCCCTACAGACTACCATCTGTTTGCGTCGATGCGCCACGCCCTCGCTGAGCAGCACTTCGATTCATATGCAACGTCAGAAAATGGCTTGAGTGGTTTGCCTCGGAAGAGCAGGACTTTTTTTTTTGGCGTGGTATTCACAAATTGCCCGAGAGGTGGGCAAAATGTGTAGCTAGCGAGGAAAAGTACTTTGAAAAACTTGCTTTGTGCTTTCTATGAACACACCATGTGTTTTGCTGACTACAAAACAGTGGATTTAAAATTATACAATTGGTATCGAAGTTTATGCAGGGAAAGGAGGAAGAAAATGTCCTCACTTCAAGTGATAAGCTGAATATGTTCTTAAGAAAAATAAAAAATTGGAACTTTAAAGTTGAAAAGAATGATACTGAAATGTTCCCTCCCACAGCTGATACTCATTCGATGATTGATTGCACTTTCAGTTTAGAACAACTTTCGGTTGGGGAAGACAAACTGCAACAATGTTTCCCTTCCATCAGTATGGACGAATACGACTAGGTCAATAATCCCTTTCCCGTTACTAATGAAGACACAAAACATCTGCCTTTAGAAGAGGCAGAATAGTTGGCTGAATTTCAGGGTGGTCGAACTTTGATGCTGAAATTTGGGGAGGCAACACTACTTCAATTATAGATTATGGGAAAAAAAATTCTCACAAGGTACATTCGCGAACTGCCTGACAGATATCGGTTTAATATTGAAGAAAATTCAAAGTTCTGCTGGTCTAATTGTATTGTACTAATTTTGGCACATAGCTGTAATTTACATATTTATGGGTCTTCACAAATCTGGGTTTCCATCGTAACGGGTGTTACGCTCGGACACATTCAAATATAAATAAACATCACTAATGAATAATTTGAACTATGACACCACTTTTACAAAGAACATATCCATGTTTAGTTTTTCTTCCAGTTAAAATCTGTTTTCACCTTTTAATTTCCTATCAATATCGAAAAAGGGGACTTCTTGTGTTACTCGGTCAGGGTTCTAGCTGCCCATACTGACTTCTTAAATCGCCCTGCATACTTGTTCGAGAAAGGCAAGTCGTAAGAGATAGCCGGACCTTGCAGTAGAAAGTTGTTGATATGTAAGTGCGGTAGAAGGGTCTTTGACTCCAAAGTATTGCTTTTATAATCGTACGTCAACAACTTACGCGAATAAAATTTCTCCGCCTTGGCAAATATAAAATATTAGAAACGAGAGTGATTAGTGGTTGTGTGGATTGTGAACGTGTATGGGAATTTCCTACAATGCAAATCGACGCAAATAATGTTTTAGAGGCTATAGATTAAAATACCGCCTTGAACACGTGAAGTACATGATGGAGAAAGAGAGAGACTGCAAGTAGTATTTTCAGTTTGATCAAGAAATTTGAAGAGGATAAAGAACTAGTGAAACTGTCTTCCGAGGAAGTTACTGAAGCAGAGCTGACTTATGAGCCTTAAAGTAATATAAAAAATAATGTGTGCAACAGGACAGTCCTTTTTAATTATTTTACCAGTATCCGTCAGGCACTTCTTCTATGGACCTTGAACTAGTAACACCTCCTTTTTTGACAATGCAAAGAATTTAAAAGGTGAAAACATTCTAATTTGAAGAAAAATTAAATCTGGTCTTTGTAACAGTGGTGTCATAATTTAAATTATTTATTCATTAAAGATGTTTATTTATGTTTGAATGTGTCCGTGCGTAACACCCATTACGATGGAGTTCCTGATTTATGAAGACTCACAGCTATGCAAATCCTGCTGAAATTAGTACAATACGAACTGGGCCCAACAAAACTTCGGATTTTGTTCAATATTACACTAACAGCTATCAGGAACTATGCGAATGTACCTTGTCAGTGTTATCAGAATATGCCCTATCTAAACTACTCTGATTTTCAACAACTTACTACCGCGAATAAAATTTCTCCGCCTTGGCAAATATAAAATATTAGAAACGAGAGTGATTTCCTTCTGTGCATCAAGAATTTCGGATGTGTTTGTATGCGATTCCATCTCGAATTGAACTGTACAAAAGTAAACAAGCATATGTGTCTCACTGAATTGTACAAATGGTGCGATTTAACGTGGTTTACTACTGTTATTTGAATTTCACTTTTACACTTCTCTAAGGGCTAAATCTAATAATAACACCAGTAAAATGTTTAACACATCTGATTTGTATATGCTCATATCTTCCGTTTTAATAAAATGCATATTGTTGATTTTCGCGGCACACCCTTTGATCCCTGCAATATATAGGTTACACACACTTGCACTCTATGACATATACTGAATTTAGAGAAACTTCATTTTATGATACCGCAATGTTAGATTTTTCGAAGTTACGTGAGCTACTTTCTGTTACATTTACGCTATGTTTTCATGGAAAGACAGGCTACGTAAACAATAAGCTCGTAAGTTATTAGTTTCTTAATTATATTCTAAAATTAGTAGTTCTTGGTTATTAAAATTTAATGCTTTTTTAAAACTTGAAGTACATTACTGAAAGATAGGGCGTCGTTCCATTTAAATTTATTATCCAAATAGTCTAAGGCACTCCATGCATCAAATTTAAAATATGTCCGGGAATCCGCAAAGGAAAAGGTGGTAACCCTACAAATACGCCAGATATTCGGAATAATTATACAAAAAATGAAGGGCGTAGGTACAATAGCAAGGAAGAAAAAAAATTCGGAACGTCGTACCTACGAAAATCACCCTGTATATTTCTCGATGGACTGTCGTTTACCCTGACGTTGGCAGCCCTAGATACGTACACGTGACAACATTTTTTCCTGCGTACGGCAAGTAACAATGTTGCTAGCCTTCCACAAAGTTAAAAAAATATTTATTCCCATTTTTTTACTTTCTTCTTCTGCTTCTACGGGTTGGGTACGGGGGGTACAAAAGTTACCTCGTTGGAACTTGTGTTAGATAAGCTTTCCAATGAGGAATAGTTCATGTCCCTGTGAAAATTAGGTGGGGTACTAGGACCGCCAACGTAAAGGTCTACGATTTTCTTAAAATTCCTATCCGGTGTGAAAAGGATAAGTATCTATTTTTTTTTCACCATAGAAAAACAAAAACTTCGACATAAGGTAACACCTCATCCACCTGCCCATGTACAAGGTAACTAAAAAAGTTTTGACCCTAATTGATAGAAACAGGAAGATATGTAGTCGTTGAGCCAGATGAGGTGTCAGGTTTCATCTCGATGGAGTAAATTTCACATATACAGTTCGATTCTACAGTAATTGAACATAAATACTATGCATGATGCTTGTCGATTTTCGCTAGCTTTCTGTGTTTATGACTTCATAAATATGGCGCCCGAGAGCAAAACATCCACTTGCACTTAAACGGCAATATCTTCTCACAGAATAAAGTAAAGAGAACTCTATATAAAGTTCCTAAAATTTACGGTGTTCATCTTAACTTTCTCAATATTTTAATAAAAAACACCGTTAATAGAAAAATATTTATTTTCCACAATATTTCGCCCCACGCGCTGGAGCTTCCTCAGCTGTGATCTACACTATCTACAATGACTTAACATATACATTTATATACAATACGGTGGTTTAACAGAGTTGCCAGTTACTGATTTCTAATTACCCGTTCCCTTCGTAACAATTTTCCACATTGTTCCCTTAAGTTTCCAGATTTCTTGTTTATTAATTTGTCTCCCCTTTTAATGATGAAAGCTGCTTCCCAAATGTCTCGTTCTTTCTGTGTTCTCATTGTTTTTTTTGACAAAAAAAAAAAAGAAAAAAAAATCAAAACAGTGAGAACACGAAGAACGAGACATTTACAGCTTATAGTGTCGTATTAGATCACACATATTCACATTATAAAAAGTCACTATATTTCGTGTATTACACGTTTTCAAGTATAGATGAAGAGAGCGAAGTTCACGTGTTCACAAAGTACAAGTTTGAAGAGACAGTGGTGACACGTAGCGGACAAAGCATCAAAACTGGAGAACAATTGACTGCACTAGCGCGTCGATTTCTGGAACTTGAAATAATAACTGTATAGCGTGTAAGTACAGTGTGGGATCGTGCATGGAACTGTGTTGAAAATGCAGGGGGAAAAGGAAGCCTAGAGTTATTGAAGGTTAAAACCAGGTTTTATTTTCGCGCTCAAACCATGAATAAAGGCACTCTCCCACAGACGGCGTGATGAGATGCTGGTCGTAGGGGGCAAAAATATGGATTATGGCAACCAGGAAAGGTAGATCAAAATTGGTATTGTGGGACTCTGTGTGCAAGGAAACTGGGGCATCCGGTTTGTTGATAGTACGGAAGTGACGATAGTTATTAATTCGAATGTTAAGAGCACAACTTGTTTCCCCCACATAAAAGGCATCACAGAATTTGCAGGTTAGAATGTATATATCATTATGGGTGTGGCATGTACCCTTGGGATTAAGGGTGTACCGACCAATAGCAGTATTGATAGTGATTGTGGGAAAAGTGATGAAAATGGAGCAGATCTTACATCTGGGTGTCTGGCATATCTGGGCACCGGTTTGGGGTGGTGGCAAGGAGGGATTCGAACGGACCAAGATGTTTCTAAGATTAGGTGGATGTTAAAAAAACTAATCTAGGTTTGGTGGGGAATATTGATCTTGTGTCTGGGTCAGATTAGAGAATGTGGAAATTAGAGTGTAGGATTTGTTTGACCTTGGTTAGTTTAGGATGGAGGGTGATTCGAACCGGTGGGCTGGATATTTCAGTGGGTTGAATGTGTGAGGATGAACGGCGGATCTGTTTGGTTACAAGGTCAGAAGGGTAACCTCGGTTGACTAGAACATCCTGGAGGCGTTGGTTGTAAGTTTCAGTAGCAGAGATGGTGGAATTCAGGCATTGTCCTCTGAGGGCAAGGGAGAAAGAATCGCTTTCTTGGTGTGGTAAGGATGAGAACTTGAGAAGTGTAAATACTGTATATGGTTGGTGGGTTTTATGTGAACGGAAGTGGTCAGGGTGTTGTTTTCAAAAGTGATGTCCACGTCAAGGAATGTGACTCTTGGACGATATAATGATGCTATGGACTCATGGTGAAACTAGTTTCAAAACATTCCCAGAACAACTGAACTAATTCCGTGTTGTCCAGTTCACTTGGTCTATTTCCGCAAAAGAGTCACATTCCTCGACGAGGACAACACTTTAAAAAACAACAACCCTCACCAATTCCGAAACCCACCAATCATATGCAGTATTTACCAGGTGTGTAAATATGAAACCGGAATTTGTGCATAGAGGGCGTTAGTTGTCACTGTGGTTACCGTAAAACTGCGTCCTTGGCGCCACTTGCTTGTTTTGACTGCTGGTAACGATTTGCAACTCACAACCAGACAAGTTTCATGTCCTAGTGTAGTGTTTAATAGCGTTCAACATGGCGCAATTTGTACCTAGAAACTACGATGTGCGGACAGCATTGATTTTTTGTTACCATTTGAAGAAAACTGCTGCAGAATCGCATCGCATGCTTGTCGAAGCTTACGGTGATCATGCTCTTGGTAAGTCACAGTGCTATGCGTGGTTTACAAAGTGGCAATTTTGACGTGAGAAACGAAGAACGTGGAAGACCACCGAAAAAGTTTGCAGACAACGAATTGCAAGCTTTATTGGATGAGGATGACGCTCAAACGCAACAACAACTCGCGAATTAATTAAATGTGACACGAGAAGCAGTTTCCATACGTTCAAAAAGCCACGGGCAAGATTCAGAAGGTGGGAAAATGGGTTCCACATGCATTGACTGAACGACAGCAGAAGAACCGAAAAACTACTTGCGAAATTCAGCTCGCCAGGTTCAAAATGAAATCATTTCTCCATCGAATTGTGACTGGTGACGAAAAGTGGATCTATTTCGAGAATCCTAAGCGTAAAAGATCATGGGTAACTCCAGGAGAACTGGCGATATCGACTGCAAGACCAAGTCGCTATGGACGGAAGACAATGCTTTGTTTGGTGGAATCAGAAGGGAGTGATCTATTATGAATTGCTGAAACCTGGCGAAACCGTTAATACCCAACGTTATCGACAACAAATGATCGATTTGCATCAAGCTTTGCGTGAAAAACGACCAGAATATGACCAAAGACAACATAAAGTGATTGTGCTTCACAATAATGCACCCTCCAACACTGCAAAACCGGTCAAGGAAACGATTGCGACGTTTGGCTGAGAAATCCTTCCGCATGCGGCTTACTCACCAGACTTAGCGCCTTCCAATTTTCACTTATTTGCATCCATGGGACACGCACTTGCTGACCAGCGCTTCACATCTTACGAAAATGGCTTGATGACTGGTTTGCAGCACAAGATGCACAGTTTTTTTGGTCTGGCATCTAAACATTGCCTGAACGATGGCAGAAATGTATCGCTAGCGATGGCCAATACTTCGAATAATATAGTTCTTAGCATTGTCATCCAATCACTGTCTTTTCTGTACATAAATTCCGGTTTTATATTTACACACACGGTACAATACTCAAGTTCCCATCCTCACCACACAAAGAAAACGATTCCTTTTCCCCTTGCCCTCAGAGGACAACGCCTGAATTGCACCCCCTCTGCTGCTGAAACTTACAACCAACGCCTCCAGGAGGCTCTAGTCAACCGAGGCCACCCTTCTAATCTTATAACCAAACAAACCTGCCGTGCATTCTAACAGACTCAACCCACTCAAAAATCCAACCCACCGGCTCTATTCACCCAGTTCCACAATAAACTAACCAAGGTTAAACAAATCCTAAACTCTAATTTCCACATTCTTCAAGACACAAGATCAATATTCCCCATCAAACCTAGATTAGTTTTTTTTACCATCCACCTAATCTTAGAAACATCTTGGTCCGTATGAATCCCTCCTTGCCACCACCCCAAACCGGTGCCCAGATATGCCACACACCCAGATGTAAGGTCTGCTCCATTTTCATCACTTTTCCCACAATCGCTATCAATACTTCTAATGGTCGGTACACCCTTAATCCCAAGGGTACATGCCACACCCATAATGTTATATACATCCTAACCTGCAAGTTCTGTGATGCCTTTTATGTGGGGGAAACAAGTTGTGCTCTTAACATTCGAATTAATAACCATCGTCACTTCCGTACTATCAACAAACCGGATGCCCCAGTTTCCTTGCACACAGAGTCCCACAATACCAATTTTGATCTACCTTTCCTGGTTGCCATAATCCATATTTTTGCCCCCTACGACCAGCATCTCATCACGCCGTCTGTGGGAGAGTGCCTTTATTCATGGTTTGAGCGCGAAAATAAAACCTGGTTTTAACCTTCAATAACTCTAGGCTTCCTTTTCCCCCTGCATTTTCAACACAGTTCCATGCACGATCCCACACTGTACTTACACGCTATACAGTTATTATTTCAAGTTCCAGAAATCGACGCGCTAGTGCAGTCAATTGTTCTCCAGTTTTGATGCTTTGTCCGCTACGTGTCACCACTGTCTCTTCAAACTTGTACTTTGTGAACACGTGAACTTCGCTCTCTTCATCTATACTTGAAAACGTGTAATACACGAAATATAGTGACTTTTTATAATGTGAATATGTGTGATCTAATATGAAACTATAAGCTGTAAATATTGTCCTTTTTTCCCCTCCATTTGTCTTAAATTTACCTTATAAATAAATAAATAAATAAATAAATATATATATATATATATATATTATCACAATTCAAGTCTAAACCGTAACTGGGACATGTTATATAGATCTATTGTGGAAGAGTAGTTACTCACTCTAGTGGATCACTCTTTTGCTGATCCTCTGAAATGCATTGCATCTCCAAATGTTTGATATGTCGCCCATGAAGACTCCGATTTTCACGTCGTCGTCATGAAGTCTTATTGTGAAAACCTGTTACGGATTGTAATGCGGCGTACAACCCACACCCATCAAGTAGTTCCTAGTTAGACTGGTTTCAAAATACATCTCCGTACAGAAAATGAAGTACTGCAAGCATAGTGAGGATTAAGATAGTAAACACGACGGAAGTCGTCGTCACCTACGACGTCATACTGACAGACTCTTACGCTACCCACTGTAAATACGACGACGAAACCGAGACTTTCTAACTCGGCTTCGTTGCCGAATGGTCAAGACGTTCGCTTCTTGAGTGAGAGGTCCCGGGTTCAAATCCCTCTTGGGACAACATTTTTTTTTTTTTTCGAAATATATTTTCATATGCTCGTATTTATTATTAATAATTGCTTTTTTGCATTTTTCGTACATTATCTTAAATTAGTGACCATGGGAAAGTGTAGGTTAGGTAAAGTTAGGTGCGGTCATGTATCTTTACATTTTCCTCTCTCAAATTCCTAGCGCGAGACGCTCTTCGACTTCCGCCGTATTTACTATTTTAATCGCCATGTCTGCAAGCAAACGTAGGATAGCGTATCTTCCAACTATAAACTCCCCTGCGACCAACATGAACACCATTCATGAAATGTTTAAGCGATCAGTGGCTATTAAGGAGATTCTCCATCTGCGATTGCTGTAACTACCGACCAGGCTATCTACGCAAGAGCATGTGAAATACTACTATGGAAAAATCCATCGCAATTTCCAAGTTTACTTCTAAATCTCGGCTCGTTTCACTTGGTACGCAACTATCTGGGAATAACTGCTGAAGGCTATATTTTCAGTATACTAGTTGGAAAGAAATACAATCGTGCTGTGCGGACGCACAAACTGATGTATGAGGCCTTAATGAGGTTTGCTTTAAATCTTTTCGTTTCTTTGGTAGAAACTGAACGCAAATAAAAACTACCAGCACTTTAGGCAATTCAAATCATTATTTCATAAATGGTTCAAGATGCAGGATCGGCATGACCACAAGACTTCCATAGCATTCTGTCCAGTTCTTCCTTTGGCATAATGTATGGCACCTTTCAACAATTTCTACAGTATCTCAAGAGCAACAGTGGAAGTATGTCTTCTTTCTGTGTGTCTTATCTAGACATGGTGAAACTGCGTGCAGTTAGAGAAGGTAATAGGCTGATATACTAAGTGGAATACGAGGTATCGTACTTTGGTGCTTTGCATACGATCACATCAACTACCTCCACTATTTGTCAGAGTGTGGTTTCTTTAGAAAGAACATATCCATCTGTGTATCATTTCTTCAGAAACAGTGGCTTTTCGGTTCAACTCGGTGCAGTTAATCCATATGGAAATATTCCACTTGATCAGGTCATAGAAAAGAGAATTAACGAAGACACCCAAAGGACATCTGGCACAACAAAGTTTCGTAAACGCCAATCAATTGTTCAACGATATTACTTATCAGATGTCAGAGCAGAATTTCTTCGATTGTTTCGTAAAGTTACTGAAAGCTGTCCTAGATCCAAAACGCCTCATCCTGACTTGACGGTCACAAGAATCAGCAAAGATGAGGAATGTGTATCTGCTGCTGTTGCATTACTAGGGAGTGATTGGATCAATCCATTCCAGTCATTAGATTTAGAGAATATATCGAATGGGACTGTTATTACTCCAGACATCTGTACTGATTTGTTGACTGCTAGGGAAAAAGGAGAGTTTACATATAAGGATTTCTAAACTTCTTGCAGAGAAGCTCGTCAGAGTGTCTTCATTCACCATTAACTAAGCAAAGGTTGAACACATTTACTAACTTTAAGTCCAAGTGAAAGACAAGGAGTTAATCTTAAAAGCAGATAGAGGATTATTTGCTCGAATGGCTATCATAGCCGAAAAGAGAGGTCCGAATGTGAGAGAAGTTGTTATGTCATATCCACTGGGCACGTTTTCTCTTGCAATTGCCATACCAGAAGGAAAGTTGCGAAAAATAGCTAAGTCAAAGCTCATGCATGTTCTGTGTAAGAGGTGTAAACCAAAGGAAAATGTTCTTTATTCTGGAGAATATATCGTTGATGCCATGCATATACTTCACAAATTGGTAACTGTACTAGACACATTTGGCACTTTCGCTGATAAACTCTTGAGTAAGGTACTTCTTGAAGCTGGCAGTTGTCCACCATGACATTGTATTTGACACGCACCCTGATGTATCTATAAAAATGAAGAAAGAACTCGAAGATGCAATAGAACTACACTACGTGTAAGCAATATCATGCCAGTTCACCTAATTCGGAAATGGAGGAAATTTATTTCAGATACACACAATAAGTCAGAGCTTATAGAATTTATCTTCCAGGAATGGAAAAATCTACGATATTCAAGAGCTATTGGAAAACTAAGTGTTATACATTACTAGAGTGCCTCAAGTTGTCTGTAACAACTGTGAGCAATATGTCAGATATATATTTCATATAGATTTAACTCCACCCAACAAGAAGCTGACAGAGTAGTTGTGCATGCGTACCACGGCATCAAATCGGGGTATGCAATTTATATTATTATTGATAGTGATGATACTGACACTGCCGTAGTGGTACTTGCCGCAATTCCAGCATTTAAGGATCTGGAACAGCAAGTCGTCGGAACTGCTACGACATGAATAAGATGCATGAGCTCCTAGGTGAAAACATTTGTTTAGCTCTGCCAGCTCTACACGCTCTTATAGGTTGTGATACCGTAAGCGCTTATGCTGGTGAGGAAAACCCTTTTACTACTTTGTAAACAGAAAATGTTTTTACAGACTCTGTCACGGCTTGGTAAGAACTGTGGATTCGAAACAAACAATTAATAATATCTAGAAATTCGTATGTAAAATATATGGTTAATAAGCAAGTGGAGTAAATTAGCTGCGATATTCTCTATTTTGTACAAAGAAAGAGTTTGTTGAATCCCTTCCCCTCCCTCCTTGTCAGGATGTTCTTCAGAAGCACATTAAGCGTGCTAACTACCAGGCTGCTATTTGGACTAATGTTTTAGAGAGTAAACCAACCGTACCTCCACCAACGTCCCACGGTTGGATTTTACGCCATACGGAACACGAAGAGGGTATGTTTGACGTAGATTGGATGGATTGCTCACCAGCGCCAGAAGCTGTGTTGTAACGGTTATCGTGTTCCTACCTCAAACGTTGTGACAATGCTGATTGCCCTTGTATGAACAACAAATTACCTTGTACGTATCTATGTGTTATTCAGTCTTGTGCAAACTACACAAATGAGAGTGATGAACCTAATGTATCAAATCATGATAGCGACTCAGACTGTGAATAATTTTAGGTGCACATTTTTTCTCTCTTATAGTTTTGTGATATTTATTTTTTTGTATTGTTTCTTTCATACCGAAGGCTATCATCCACGTAATGTATTTTTATTATAAACGATGTAAAAGCTAGTCATTCAAAGGTTCGTATATGGAGGCTTAAATTCATGCACAATGTATTGCTTTTATAGTCACAACAAGATAGTGCTAAATATTCATAATCCGAAAATGTATTCTATTTCCAACTGTAATGAAAATGTTGGATGATTTTTTATCGCATTCCTTTTTATCCAGTATATGTAGGGATCTATTGAGGGTGAAAGTCCAGAAGGAAGTGGCGGGTCTTCTCAACCTCCCATAAAAACCGTGCATCTTCAAAATGTGAACTTCAAAAACAATTTGATTATATGTGCACTACTCACTAACCTGATACTGAATTCAAACTCCGACCCACACCTAAAAGTTCTACATACGCACGTGGATGCGTAATATGAAGGGGTTTCATCATTTGCAACAAGAACACTATCAAAAAATAAAAAATGCAACCAAATTTTTGATGTAAGAGAATAAAATGTTATTCATGCCATGAAATTATACGAACCTTACGCCATATAACTGAAAAGCTCTCTTATTTGTAATGATACAGAAATAAAACTCATATCCTAAGAAAGTGCGCCATCACGTTTATTTCAAAGTGTTTATTCGTAACTGTGATACTTTCGTAGTTATTTGTCATTAAAGAAAATATGTGCAACAAATATAACTAAGTTGTTTGAATAGAAACCGCCATATTTGAATATTACAGCTGTAAATAAAAAAATATCGCATTTGATTACTTAGACTACACCATCACCTTCAATTTGATGCATAAACGAAGACTATAACTTTATTCTGTGAGAAGATATTGCTGTTTAAGTTCAAATGGTTGTTTTGCGCTCGGACGCCATATTTATAACGTCATAAAAACCAATAGCTACCGAAAATCGACAAGCATCATGCATAATATTTATGCTCAAGTACTGTACAATTGAACTGCATATGTAAAATTTACTCCTTTGAGATGAAACCGAACCCCCACTTTTTGAGGGTCTGGCTTTATCGTTTCCCGTTAGTCAACAAAGTAATCTTCACCGGCATCCAGCACCTTTTGCCAATATTCCTGTAGCTGCGCAACGCGGTGACGGGAAAGCTGAAGAGTCATGGACATAAAAGAAGGCTGTGAGTGCCTGCCGCAAGTCTGCCTCACTGGAAAAGGATTTCCCGCCTCGGGAGTGGAAGAAATTATAACCTGTTGGCACAAGGTCTGGCAGTACGGTAGATGGCACAGTGTCGTCCAGTCAAGTCACTATGTTATCCTTGCCACTTGCGGCCTGGCATTGTCGACAAGGAACAGTACACCATTGCGATTCACCAATGCTGACTCTTTGCTGCAGTGACTGTTTACACGTTCCAACTACTGCGAGTACAGGTCTGCAGTGATGGTTTGGCCCAGTCGTAGCAGCTCGTAGTGCACAATTTGGAGACTAGTCCACCAGATACAGATGATCTCGTTGGGTGTAGGCACTAGGTTCTTCACACAGGGACAGATGTCCCAACCAGAATTTCTCGAACCAATGTCTGGTGGTGCGTTCATTCACAGCATTATCCTCAAAGGCTTGACGTATTCGGCGACTTAAAGTTATAAAGCAGATAACCCCGAACCAGCTGCTTCGACACTTTCATTTGTCTTTGTCACTACTCGAGCTATGGCTGCTGAAGTGCGCAAAGCGCCTGTCTTGCTCACGGTCAATGTTTTCTGTCCAATCCCGATGGTTTTTCCAGCACTTGAGGCGTTCATTTCCGTATCAGTGATCACGTCTTACCACGCAACGTCAAAAACGACAAGAACTATAATCTTTATTTATCACCTATACAAGTGATTTACAAGACTTTCAGTACAAGAGAAATAGAAGTTACAGTAAATATGTTCAGAGAAATTCGACGTTAAATGTTATCTGGGAGCGTAGATAAATTAGACTTTCTAGGAAGTTCTAATTTTTCCCTCAAAGTTGAATCTCTACCTCCCAAGATAAGATAAGATAAAATGAATTGTATGGGCGGTAACAGCACTATGGCTTACGCCCGTCCCGATTGAATCTCTACCTCCCAAATTATATTTGTATAAATTAAAGTATGATTACCGGTGGGTGAGGAGTACACTCGCACCCTTATCAAGGGAACCCGGGTTTGATACCCGATGAAGGGACACAAGATGCGCAACCCGCTTTAAGCTGCAGTTTCCGTCCTTACGACGTCATCTGGTGAAATGCAATGGAAAACCACTAGGTTCACCTTGTCCCTAAGAAGGCCATATCATGTTTATATTTACGGTGCCTAATCACAATTATGAATTGCTAGTTAATCGATAGCATTGAGGGCAATTGCCTACAATTACAGACGTAGGACCTCAAAATTTTCTTGGACTTCTATTTAAAAAAAGGCATGTGCACATTTAGCAACATAATTAATATTTAAGGCTATATTACTCGTCAATTAGTGCGGTAACGTTCCATATTTACAGTAGGTACGTGACTTATGTACGAGCAAAATTTACAGCACGAAGTAAACTTTAGTCGACTACAAATTCGTTGCCACAGTGTTTGTTTATGAGTGAATCAGTTAACTTATGCTTCAATTTAAAGTCGGATCAATGCGGATCGTGGAATGAAGAAGTAGATCAATTTAATACTACTTTCGGGAAAACAGCAATATTTCAGGAATTTCCTATAGCACAGAAATTAAAATGGATATGTCTATCTTTATATTTATATATATATATATATATATATACACACAATCGTCACTCCTCCAAATCACAACTACATCATCTTCCCATGCCAAATCACACTAAGCATCACGGCCGCAACTTCGACGAAACCTTCCGTGTCAGTACCTTGAAAATTCTCAATCCTAATTCGCCTACCACCGTTAGGATGAGAAAGGAGCAGAGTACATCTCCATCCTCTCCGCAAACCATAATTTCAGCCTTAACTATATGTAATTCCGTGCAGCCCAATTCTCCCGTTTCCTTTTTCTTCTCTTCCTGTGTCCTATGTTCCTCTCATCGCCTCCTTCTATTACTTTATCTATATTTTCATAATTATTTATTTTACTATTATTTCCCTATTCTTTCACTTTATTATTAATGTTTCACACACTCGCTGATTCTTAACCCTTTTATCCCTCCAGGAAGCCTCTCAGCGACCCCTAGTTACCTCTCTCCTCCGCCATTTAAGAGTTTCTCCGGCCCCTTTAGAAACTTTCCCGCCTCCATGATCTGGCTACCCAGTTACCTGCTTTCAGTTGGCAACATGGCCAACCGCCTCCTAGCACCAGTCCTCTGTACGTCTCATCTCCTACTCAGTTAACACGCCTTCGCAAAACGTAGCAATGTCTTTATTGTGTGTGTGAAATTCTCGTACGTCTATTTATGTCTTCTAAATTCCAAGTAACCTTTTTCTCTTCTCTATTTCATCGTTGGCAATATGACCTCTCCTTAGCACCAGAGCTCTCTGTCCTTCCCCTCCCGTATTATGTGAACACGCCTTTCACGAAAACTTACCGCATTTTATTGTGTTTCTGAAGTTTTTGTACAGCTGTCTATGAATTGTCATATATAAGCATCCTTTTATAACACATAGTATATATAATAGGTGAAATTTTAATAGAAAGAGAAGGATTTGTTTTTACGTAATATCTTGACGAAAATCACGTACACAATTACACACACAAAACTACAAAGTTACTTAGAATTTCAGGGTGGCCACTCAAAGGATTTTCAAATTCCGTAACTTCTCCCGGTTTTCCAGACATATATTGCTAAATTTCCAGCCCAAAAATTTGTAAACTTCCAGCCACCAGCAGAACTAATGGATCAATACAAATCATTTAATACGGATAAAATATACTGTACTTTGTGAAACGCATTCTGTCAAACTCATACATATCAGAGGTGTAAATATCTTGTGCTTCAGTAACAGTGTTAATGTATATCAAACAGCTCATTTTAATGTCCGTCAAGCTGAAGAGGGTCACATTGTTACAGTTAGGTAATGTAAGTAGATATATCTTTACATCACCCTGTCGGAAATAATAAAAATTTGTATTCCAAATATACTTTATTATAAGAAATCCATATCTTCAATATATTCACTTGACAATAAGTTTCCACTGAATTTGTATCCCTTCACAAATTCACTTTGCAGCAGTGATTCTCGAACTACAATTTAATATTAATTTTCACTAAACACAAGCATTGCAATTCAAAACGCAATCAATAATGCACACACAAAATTATTCTTCTAATAAAAAGGGAAGCAAAAATGTAATTTTTTAGGGTATTTATTTGTTCAGTAATGGGAGCAGCTTGTTTTCTTGCTTCTGCCATAAGCTCCAACTTCTTTTCTTCCAATTCCTTAACTTCTTGTGCAGCGCGTTTCCGGTCCCTTTCAGCCATTTTGTTTTCTCGTCCACGTTTCTCAATACTCTCGATGTACATTGACTGAGCATTTCTTGCAGCGTGAATCATGTTTTTATTAATTTTGATAGAATCTATTTCTCCTAAAGCTGTAACAGCATCGAACACTTGCCTCAGAGCCACGAGGCTTTCCTCCTTTTGATTTTCTACGAGACATTTTGAGTTTATTGAAAAAAAACTCTTTCCAGGCCTGCGTTTCCGTGAAAGAATCAGAACAATTCGGACGAATGACCTTAGTACTTTTGAACTTTTAGAAGCTGCAATGCACTTCATCCAGTGGTGATCTAGTCTCGTGGTCTTTCTTGAGTACATCTTCATGCCTTCAACACTGGGAACACACACATATATGTTTACAGTCTCTTTCAACTTTATCTGCTAACGCTCCTGACATCCACTTATGCTCAACAAGGATTTGCAGACAGCCAGACATTGCTTTAAATGCAAGGTTTGGATTAGAACACTACAGAAAAGTCAAGGAAAGAGATGACTTTCGTAAGCTGATAATTCAAAGAAGATCTTTCCATCACTTTCTGTACAAATTTCTGCAATGCTCGCCGACACGCCTAGCGCAACACAAATGTCTAGCTCGGTAGCTTTTTTACTTTTTTTCAAGGCATCTCTAGTTGAACAACCTAAATGCTATGCCATTAACAATGAAGATCTTTGAACAATGAAGAAAAAATAAAATAAAAATTGGCACGGATAGAACTTTTGAATTGGTTATAAACTTTCTTTCCTGAAAGTCTGAACTCTCTAGGCTTGAATTTGTAGGAGCAGCATTGAAATTTCGTGCAACGATAAAAATACATTAGACATATACGGAGACAGTACTGCAATCTTATGTTGGAAATCTTGCCTTCACATTGTCCTTAAAGGAAACACCGTGGATTCTGTGTAATTATTGTAATCAGCTCTTCTAGCAGGAACATCTTTGAAAAGATTGTATATAGCTCGCAAAAATTCAATGACCTTCCACACAGTCACTTTGACTGATGCTTTGAATGAACAGTGAGGAGTATGCAGCCCGCAGCTACCCAAATCCAGAAACACAGAATCACAGGAACCGCTCCTTATTTCATCTGCCAAGTCTTCTACAAATTATGTTAACATTTGGACCATCCATCGACAGCTGGATGACTTTTTGCAGATTTATACCAGACAAAGCACGTTGAAATACAAGTATCAGATTTCAAGCACGGGTAACTGATCACAATTACTCAAAACATTTACGTGTTCTCTGCTAAAATTAGGACCCAGTACGCGGAAAATTGTGTATGCTAATTTGGCGCATTGAAGTTGTATTTTCTTAGCAATATCTCTGTCCGGAAACAGGTTTAAATAAACGCATTCTCGCAGCAGCATTCCGAAATGAAGAGTGGGGCATAACAGAGTGCATATACAACATAATCTCTGCTTTTGTTGCATTTTCAGCACTTTAGCTTTCAAGAGGAAAAAACAAAATAATAACCCTCCTTTATCACTTTTACGTATAACACTGTAAAACGAAGACGGTACCGGAACAGTGCATTACAGTGATACCAGTTCATGTTCATAAACATTTTTGTAGTGCACATTGTTGACGAGGACAGTCTCAGTACCTGAGAGATTGGAGAATGCGCTTCCAAATATTTTCTTTTGTGGAACTGTCAACGAAACTTCATACCCCCATACAACTTTAGTACTTTAACAAAATTTCCAGAATCTTTACAAACCTCCCTGACTTTTCCCGGTTTTCCAGGTGCTTTATGAAATTCCCTGTCTTTCCCGGTTAAGTCGCCACATTGAATTTTCCTTTTCATCCGTTATCGATAGAGAAAAGAAAGTTCACAATTTAAAGCAATAGAAAAACAACATGGCGGACGACCACATCAAAAACAACTGAAGACCTTTTGTGCGGATCCAAGTACTCATGGCGAAAGGATTTTGAAAATGGTGTTGTGTTGAAAATTTAGCTGAGTACATTCTTTTTTAAAACTGGGACTCAGTCAGGGAAACGTAGTCAGGAAAGTGGAATACAGTATAGAAATCGCAATCGGGGTAAGTGCGATAGAGTACAGAAAACGCACACCGAAAAAAGTGATACATAGTATAGAAAACGTAACCCCATCCCATTTTTTAGAGGTATGTTTTCTATATTATATCCCACTTTTTTTGGGGGTGCGTTTTCTATACTATATCCCACTTACCCCGACTGAGATTTCTATACTGCATTCCACTTTCCTGACTAAGTTTTCCTTACTGGGTCCTTTTAATTTATTGTACCCAGCTTCATTTTTAACACAAACCACTATTTCCAAAATACCTTTCCCATTAGTACCTGCGCACGGGTAGAACGTTATCAATTGTTTTTGATGTGCTCATCCGCCATGTTGATTTTCTACCACTTTAAATTGTGAACTTGTGTTAAGGGAACTTCTTTATTGTCTACTACTGATGACGAATGAAACCGAAAATTCTAAGTGACTTTATAGTGTTGTGTGCATAATTGTGTACCTGATTTTCGTCAAGGTATTAATTAAGTACAAATCCTTTCCTTTCTATTAAAATTCCACCTATTATATTGTCTATCCGGCCTCATTATGTATAGCCGGAAAGGCAATTTAAGGTAAATTTATGATAAGCAGAAATGGATATACTTACAGATCTTGTTCCATCGGCGAACATAAGCACTTTGACACTAATATAAAGAGTACTTGCGATATTTCGGTATTAAGGCTCCTTACTACTCCCGCCCCTTTTTCAAAATATTTCAGAATCTAATAGCATTATCAAAATTATAAGAAAATACATCTCTAGTACTTACAAATTACTATGAAGTAGAATGGACAGCGACCTCGAGATCTTGTCCATTGATGAGTGATACGTTGCTAATTAAATAATGACGTCATAATCTTTGACAACGTATAACTCATCAATGGACAAGATCTCGATTTGTTTAACCTTGGTTAGTTTAGGGTTGAACTCTGTGATTAGAGCCGTTGGTTTGCATGTTTGAATGGGTTGAGTGTGAAAGGATGCACGGCGAATCTGTTTGGTTACAAGGTTAGATGGGTAGCTTCGGTTGACCTGGGCCTCCTGGAGACGTTGGATGTAAATTTCAGTAGCAGAAGTGGACGTATTCAGGCGTTGTTCTCTGTGTGCAAGGAAGAAAGGAATCGGGTGTGGTAAGGGTGGGGACTTAAGTAGTGTAAATACTGCATGTGGTTGGTAGGTTTTGTGAACGGAAGTATTGAGGGTGTTGTTTTCTAAAGTGATGTCCACGGCAAGGAATGTGCCTCTTTCGCTAGAAATGGATCAAGTGAACTGGACAACAAAAAATTGGTTCAACTGTTCTAAGAATGTGTTAAGACTGGTTTCACCATGAGTCTATAACATCATTATATCATCCAAGAATATTACCCGGAGTAGTGGGGTCAAAGGCTTAGTTTGTAGGAAATTATGTTCGAACTTGCCCATAAACAGATTAGCATAAAAAGGTGCCATTCTCGTACCCATACCTGTGCCTTGGAACTGAAGGTAGTGTTTATTGTCAAAGGTGAAGTTGTTACATGTGAGAACTAGGTTGGCCAGTTTAAGAAGGAAAGCTGTTGTTGGGACATGAGGTTTGAGTCTCTGGTTAAGGAAGAATTCCATAGCTGGTAAACCATGGGAATGAGGAATATTGGTATATAAGGAAGTAACATCTATGGTACAAAATAGTATGTCAGAAGGAAGAGGCGGCAATTTACGGATGATTTCTAATAGGTGGTAGGTGTCATGTATGTAGGGAGGCAGCGCTTGAAGGAAGGAGTCAACAAGAGCGGGAATACGTTCGGTAGGATAATTATAGCTGGCTACAATGGATCTGCCTGGGTTATCTGGTTTGTGGATCGTCGGTAATAGGTAAAAGGTCTGGGTACGTGGATTGTCTAGGGTTAGGTACTTTAGGATATATCAGATATGTCCTCACGAGGACCATTAGCGTACCGTCAACCCAGCATCGCCAACCTACCGCCAGAGCTAACGTACACCCACCAACAGAAAATTTCCGATTTTATCACCGCTAATGATCCTCGTGAAGCCATATCTGAGATGTCCATTAAGTACCTAACCCTGGACAATCCACGTACCCCGAGCTTTTACCTTTTACCGAAGAACCACAAACCAGGTAACCCAGGTAGACCCATTGTAGCCAGCTATAATTCTCATAGCGAAAGTATTCTCACTCTAGTTGACTCCTTCCTTCAACCACATGTTCAAGCGCTGCCTGCCTACACACGCGACAGCTACCACATACTAGAAATCATACGTAAATTACCGCCTCTTACTTCTGACGTACTTCTCTGTACCATAGATGATACTTCCTTATATACCAAAATCGCTCATGTCCATGGCTTAGCAACTTTGTTGGAGTTCTTCCTTAACCAGAGACCCAAACATCATAACAGCTTTCCTTAACCTGGCAACCCAAGTTTTAACATGTAACAACTTCACCTGTGACGACAAACACTAACTTCAGATCCGAGGCACAACCATGGGTACGAGAATGGCACCTTTTTATGCTAATCTGTTTATGGGCAAGCTGGAACATGATTTCTTAGAAACTCAGCCCTTGACACCACTACTTTGGATGAGGTTCCTGGATGATATGGAGTCATGGTGAAACGTGTCTCACAACACATTCCTAGAACAGCAGAACCAATTCCGTGTTGTCCAGTTCACTTGGTCCATTTCTAAGAAAAGAGGCACATTCCTTGCCGTGGACATCACTTTAGAAAACAACACCCTCAATACTTCCGTTCACATAAAACCTACCAACCACATGCAGTATTTACACTACTCAAGTCCCCACCCTTACCACACCCGATTCCTTTCTTCCTTGCACACAGAGAACAACGCCTCAATACGTCCACCTCTGCTACTGAAATTTACAACCAACGTCTCCAGGAGGTCCAGATCAACCGAGGCTACCCGTCTAAGCTTGTAACCAAACAGATTCGCCGTGCATCCTCACACATTCCAACCACTCAAACCCCATCCCGCCAGTGCCGAACCTACCAGCTCTAATCACCCAGTTCAATCATAGACCAACCAAGGATAAATAAATCCTGCACTCTGATTTCCACATTCTCCAATCTGACCCGGACACAAGATCAGTATTCCCCACCAAACCTAGATTAGTTTTTCATCATCCACGTAGTCCGTACGAATCTTTCCTCGCCAGCACCGCAAACCGGCGCCCATGCATGCATGAGACCCAGATGTAAGACCTGCTCCATTTTCATCACTTGTCCCACAGTCATTATCAATACTGCTAATAGCCGGTACACCCTAAATCCCAAGGGTACATGCCACACCCCTAATGTTATAAACATCCTAACCTACAAATTCTGTGATGCCTTTTGGACATCCTGTGATGTGGGGGAAACAAGCTGTGCTCTTAACATTCGAATTAATAACCATCATCACTTCTGTACTATCAACAAACCGGATGCCCCAGTTTCCTTGCAAACCGAGACCCACATTGACAATTTTGATCTATCTTTCTTTGTTGCCATAATACACATTTTACTCCGCTACGACCAGCACCTCAACACGCCGTCTGTGGGAGAGTGCCTTTATTCATGGTTTGAGCGCGAAAATAAAACCTGGGCTTAACGTTCAATAACTCTAAGCTTCCTTTTTCCTCCCCATTTTCAACACATTTCCATCCACGATCCCACACTGTACTTACACGCTATACAGTTAATATTATTTGAAGTTCCGGAAATCTACGCGCTACGGCAGTCAGTTGTTCTCCAGTTTTGATGCTTTGTCCGCTACGTGTCGCCACTGCCTCTTCAAATTTGTACTTTGTGAACACGTGAACTTCCGGAATTAAATATCATGAAATTTTAAATAACTTTCACTTAAATTGTAGTTTGAGAAAAATACCGAAAGATTATGAAAGTTGATAATTACAATATGCTTTCATGTACCCCATATACTTAATTTAATATATTTTTATCTATAAAGTTTTTTTGGACATAGAGATGAGAACTTTCTGCATAGCACTTATGACCTGCAGCATGATAAAAGGCAACATACCGACTACTGTATTCAGATGGGAGTGTAAAGTCTCCTGTTCTTTCACCTCTAATAAACTCCACAATGAGGGTAACCATTTTCATATATTGCGCCCAAAATTTTGCCATCCTACTATTTTTTCCTGTTTCTCTGCAGACAGCTAAAATATGGTTTTTCCTGCTTTTAAAGTCATGATATCTTCTGGGAATATTAAATTTCTTAACACCTTTCACTGTCTAACACAAAAGTATATAGTTTTATGAGCAGAAAATGTTGCAGTTAGAAACTTTACCAGAGCATTAGTTTGGGGAAACGGCATTGGTCAAATGGCAAAAAAGTAATTACAAAAATAATAAATTTATACTGAACAAACTTTATTTAAAACTTTTCTCGATGTGACGCTTGGTTGCGCGAAAATTGAAAAAATTAATTTTGGCCACCACTGTTCAAGATGGCGGCCCTAGCAAAAGTTTGATTTTTGGGGACTATTAGTATGCTACTTGGTTGGTCAAGTACTTTCAATGTACCAAATCCCATGCTTAAACGATTTTTTTTTTTAAATGATCTAAAGATTTTGGATTCTGAAAAAAAAAAAAGTTATTACAAAAAGAATTCATAATTTTATGATGAACAAACTTCGTTTGAAACATTTTTGATATGATGCTCAATTTCCACAATTTTTTTTAGAAAAGTGAATTTTGGCACAAATTCAATTTCTGAGGACTTTTAGTATATTACTTGGGTGGCTAAGTACTTTTTACATACAAAGTTTCATGCTTTTAAGAATTTTTTCAACTTATCACAAGATTTTGGCTTAAAATGACTACACTATTTGCTAAGTCGACACAGTTTACTTAAGTGTTCCAGGAGATATTACGTCATTTGTGACAATGCATCGCTAACTTTCGGATACACCGGCACAGCAAAATCAAAGCTAGTTATGTTGCAATTATCAGCACCACTGAACTGGGCTATAGAAGTCCGTGAATATCCTACTGCAACATTCGCAATGTGCTTGCTGGATAAATCGGAACGGACTTTTTTCTGTGGGGTTATGCAAAGAGATAGTACTAGATATTGAAAAGAAGAAGAAGAAAAAAGATATCTGCTAGTATTAGGTTGATGTTGGCGAGCACAGACAAGTGAAGTCTCGCCTAGATGCACCACTAAAAATGTTCACGTCGAGCTGTATGATCTCAAAAAAATTTAGTGAAATTCTCCACAATTTGCCTTAAGTTTCATTCAGCTACTGTAAAACGTAAGACGTTAAACATATTTGTAACCAGGGCAAACCTTTTTTGAGCACACTGTACTTCAAAAGTTACTGAAACATTCTCTTGAAATTGAAATGGGAAGAGCGTGAAAGCTTTAAATTGCGTTATGGCAAGAATGCAACCAAACTTCTAGCTACTACGTACAAGGAAGTATTGTTCTTAATTTTACCGTTTACATCTAGCTACAAACTGAAGAAGTAATACTAAATGAACCTAAAAAATCGAGTGAAATACATTAAGTAATATATAACAAGTACATTAAAAATAAAAAGGCACTCTCCATGACTGATTAGATTCATTAATATGAGAATCTCAATCTTTCCGGTACACATGTCGATACTGTTAAACAGCCTTATACTATTACCCATTACAACAGGTTGTTCGGAAACAAATCACAGTTTCTTTTTACCTCATACTACCACTGGATTTTAGTATCGAGTAAACATATCTACTTCATTCAAAACAGTCTCCGTCTGCAGCGACACAAGTCTGTCAACGATACACACATTTCTCAATCCAGTCCCTGAAGAAAATATGCCTCCCGTGAGGCAACTAAGTCCCGGAAACAATTTTTTGCACTATCCCTGTTTTTGTATATTCTGTTTTTCAGGAAGTAACTTGGATGCATAAATATGTGGCAGTTTGTTTCAAGTCTGGAGAATATGCAGGACCTGAGAGTACTTCATACCTCGGGTCATTCCGCTTCCTTCCTTGTAACAAATGATGACCGGCTTTATCTACAACTGCCTTAGCATCTAATCAATTTCTGCAGAGTACGTGATAGCCATAATGGTTTCGCCAGGAGGAAAGAACTTTTAATGAACAATATATGTGCTGTTCGCCACAATAACAAACTTTTTTTTGCGCTAACTTTGGTTTTACAAAGTGCTTACTGGTTTTTATCAACGTCCGATCACTGTCCACTTATCGCACACGATCCAATTCTCACTACACATCACAATATCTCGAATAGTGATGAGCCGAAAGATGTCCGTCCATATGCTGCTGTTTGTGATGCTCCGTCAGTTTATGCCGTGCCCAGTCATTATTTTTTATTTGCTACATGGTCGGAATTGAACAGTCGGGTAAGTTCCCTGACCGTGGTGTGTGGATTTGCCTCCACACATGCCTTTAAAGTGTAGTTATCCACACCTGACCAGAACCTGAGTCTTCTACCTTCCTCATCTTGGGAGAAGAACTTTCACTGGGCAAACACCGGCACGAAATATTTCAAACCAACGACGCACTGTCCGTTCTAAATTTGAATCTATGCTCTACGGTTTCACCACATTACGATACGTTTCTCCCGCCGTATATTCTAGTTTGGCCACGCAACCAAATTACCCGTAAATCAAACTGATTCAACATGTTGCACAAAGCACTGTAACACGTATTCTATGACATGTTCTACCTTCTATATGGTGTTAAAGCTGCCTATTGCTGTGACCTTCAACAGGTATTCCGGTTCCACTTGTCCTATACAATAGGAGGCAGGGAGGGCTAAATGTAGAACATTAAAACAAGCAAACTTTGCAACTTGGTGTGATTTTCGGACTCAAGTTGTTTCTTTGTCACCACCACCCCCCGCACTTTTTTTTAAATATCACTTTGTTTAACTACATATCAGGACATAATTTACCACAAAAGTGCGTCATGTGATTGTATCTCCGCAAGTCAACAAATATTTTTTTTTTTTTTTTAAATAAGGGTCGTCAGCTATAAGTCAAAACTTTTGTCCATAGTTACACATTAAATTGTATTAGAATTTCACACTTCGAAATTAAGAATTTCATTATCCTCTCTGTATATCTGCGATTTTATACCGTGTTCTTCAGAAAATCTACATTTATTATCTACTACGTGTTGTGAAGACCACGTAATAGCAGATATATTCATATCAAATAACTGGTATATCTGGTAGATATCAAATATCTTCATATTAAACAGTAATTGGCACATACATTCTAGAATTAAAATTTGCTGTATATCGAGAGTGTGTCAAACAACAGAATCTTAGAACTTACAACTTTAAATTTAATGTAAAAACAAATACTATAGAAACTTACGTTGAGCAACTCCCGGAGGAAGCATCTTCAGACATGTGTCCGACGGCTCGGTGGTCACTGCAGGCAAATAGAACAATAATGAAATACATGACACTATTACTAAAATATATTTACTGAAAAAAAGGGGGAAGTAGCCACCTGAGCCAGTTTGTTATACCAATATTTCCCATTGCCATCACCACTGAAAATTACAATGCAATTTACCCCCAACACCAGCTACCTCTAAAATTGCAGGCAGATACCTCTGATGTTGTAATTTCAACTTCAATTACTGATGATAATGAACGAACAAATACTTCATCTGGGTTTTAGAAACCAATATACGAGACTTTGAAGTAGTCGTCTCATTGTTCTTTCCTAATCCCTCCCCTCGAAAATACCGCTGTGTTAAACAACAGACCTATTAAAAAAAAAAAAAATCAATGTGCGTTTACGTTGGTAACATTTCTTCTCATACTGGGGCACTATTCATGGTGTTTTGATTTTTTTATTATTTATTTACGTGTACTCTCTCCCACTTACATTTATGCGATTCCCATTAATATGTATTTGTATCAGCAGCAATACATGATCAAGAAAAGCTCTACTGTTAAGTACTATTCTATTAATCTTAAATATGATCAAGAGGTATTCGTAAATAGTAAATTACGTAATTCTAATGTAATATGTAATATAACGTAAAATTATATATTTAACATTCTTCACACTCCGTTAAAAAGTAAGTGCACATCCAATCAGAAAATCCTACAAACACGAAGAACACAATCATACATCAACTGAAAAAGCTGTTTTCTTCACTGTTACACTTGATACGCGCAAGAATGAACTTTGTGTTAAACTGAACTCCCCTCAACTAGAACGATAATAAATATAAACTTATCATATTCACCTCTTCTCATTTACACTACCGAAGGGTCTTTGCCTGAACTGTTTTTTTTTTCTTCATTTGCAATATTGGTTTTATATCTTCCTCTGACCAGCACAACTACTCTTTCAATTTATAATTTATTTTATGATCTTTTTTCTTTTTTTTAGTTAACTATTATTATCTTTGGCCAATTACGATTAAACGAGTCAAAGCTATTGACATCCACAAACATCCATGCCCCAGGTGGGATTTGAACCCGCGATCCAGCGCCCTAACCCACACAACTACCGAGGTCAGCTCAATTGATAGGGTTTCAGTTTCTATTTTCCGAACCACTGCCTCTCTGCACTGCAGGACTTAGATTTCCTTCGCCTTTGGACTGATTTTCTGACGTAGTATTATATCTTACATTTTCGAGTATTATTATCTTTACGTAACTTTAATACGTATTTTGTTAATTACATCATGTGTTATATAATCCAGTAGTTTCGCACCCCGAGCCAAAGACCATATGCACGTAAGAAAAATTCATATAAAGGAGTTTTTCAGTTTCAAGCAAAATGTTGATATGATAAAGACCATGTTACTTCCAATTCTGATAACACATATATAACGAAGTACGAGAAATTTAAAGATCCGAGTCCTTCAGTATAGGAATATCCTCATCTGTTCCCCTTGATGTTTTAGACTAGTTCTCTAGACTGCAGTAATTTAAATAGTAATAAAAGGAGTTCTTGGAATACTAAGGAATTTGACGTTCATAAAATACACTATTTTTACAATCCAAGAAATTTTATATAGTATATATTTTCTACCATCGTCTAACATTTCGAAGTTTCTACTGCATATTGAAGTGTAGAGGCCTTAAGAATAATTTTCTGTTCAATTTGCCACCCTGAACTCTCTGAAGAAATTATATATTCTAGCTCTCGGGAATTTGTACTCTCATCGTCTCGCGAAATATCGATTTTCTCTGAAATCAACAATAGCTTTTGTTCTCTTAGTAATACATTCTGGAACAGATTAAAAATAACAAAGTAAGACAACGGTGCAATACCGAAATTAAATTGTGATACAATAACAACTAAGATATATCTGTCACTATTTCCCGTGAGAAGCCCTTCTGATATATCCCCAATCTTCGTGCATGAAGCTCTCAGACGTCGTTCGAAAATAATGCTCACATATTACTTACTAAAGTGAACACACACCATCACCCGAAGTTGTTCCAACCGTGAGCTGGGTACGATGTTCCGTAAGACCTCCATTTTCTACTATCCCTCTACAGTTCCACATCATCTACTTCGTTTCACTAACGTCCTATATTCTTGACGATGTCAGCCACTTCCTTCACCCACCTATCTCTCGGTCTTCTTCTAGGTCTCTTCCAATGCATTTTCCACATCAATACTTTTCTTGGTAGTCTTCATTCAACTTTTTAACGTGTCTGCACCACTCGAGTCTGCTCCTTTCCATTTTGTTTTGAAGCCCTGTATAATATTTCTCTCAGTTTGTTATTTCTGATGATATCCCTTGTATTGATTTTCAACAACACGCTCCTTAAAAATTTCATTTCCAGTGCCTGTACACACACAAAATCGCACTAAATCTGAATAAGTTCAGTACTTACGTTCGTATTACTTTCTTTCAATTTTCAATGGACCGCGGGGGGGATGGATAAGTTCTTTGTTGAATATAGCTAACGTAATAGTCTGATCGTCTCTCACTCGTTCTTTCGTGTACGAACTGATAGTTACCTGAATCAAATTTTAATATCCAGTAGATGTTAGCTTTGGGGGATCATTATAAAAATTGCATTTAAATTCTCTCCTCATTTCGAAAAACAATTCAAGAGGCAGAATTTTGAAGATACATGGAGCAGATTGGAACTCTGATCCAGATGTCATTCACGATCCCAGAAAACGTTCCGTCCAACTCTATCGTAATACTTTTCTACATTCGTGCGCACGCTCTCTCTCTTCTTCCATGGGTATACTAATTCATATTGAGCTATCTTGTTCATCAGCACATTATGAAAATAACCTTCAAGGTAATGTCATGCAAAATAATTTAGTTATTAGGAGGTTTAACCAGCTATTTCCTCACGAAAATTTTACTTTTCGAAACAAAACCATGCTCACACACTAAAAATCTTGGACATCAGCTATTTGAGGAAATATCCACTTCCAAGAACTTGAATCATTTTTCTTCCTTTATAATAAACTTAGCTTGCTTTACAAAGAACTTTCAAATGGAGCACACCAACCACCTGTAGCATCTTTCTCAGTCTGAGCACACTGCTTACGTAACCAGGAAAAAAAAAAAATACCCAAAGTTCTAGAAGCAGTGCAATTACGGTTTAACGGAGTGCTACTATATTAGTAACATATAAAACAAAACAGAGAATACATGTGAATAAAGTACTATATTAACACATCAGGATTAAATTCCGTACTAATATAATTTAAAAAGATGTAATTTTTTTAAACTAACAACAGTACTATATGCTAAAAACTCTAAAAATTGTTGTCAATACGTAAGGTAAGGTAATGTAAATCAACAGTATATCTGATAAGCATTAACTGCAGTTTATAAAGATTGTTAATAGGGAATATCAGAAACTCCATGCATTAGTATGCTTATAATGTGGCAGTTATATCCTTCAAATGCAGACTAGAGTATGACATTGTTATTCAGAATACATAACATAATCTAACCTTCAAAGGTTAGATTATGTGGATCTGGAACAGTGATTTTGAAACGTTTCGTGAATGAGAGTTACGCAATGGAAAGCAACATAGAAGCTGAGTCGATAAAAATAAATAAATAAAAATGAGAAGATAAAATCGATATAAAGTGACACGGCGAAATTTTACTAATAGGCCACTACAAATCTTCATAATGGTGGATCTAAACAACATCAAGAAAATGAAAGAAGCAAAACTTTATTCGCTCGTGTACCCATTCATTCTCTCAAACACGCATGTGCAAATATATACTCACTCACTCATTCACATATAATCATAATCAACAACGATCACTTCAAGCGAATATATCGATGTTATTATTATTTCTTTCTTGAAACACAACATACAACTACGATTGCAATCTCAAGATCAAGATTGGGACACTTGACATTACAACGAAAGTAACAGCTTCAATTCACAACTTCCCGGAGAGAGAGAGAAAAAAAAAAAACATTCCATGTAATTAATGCACACACTTTGGACGTTAGTTTGTACACACTTTTATACAAAGTCCGTAGGTAAAAATATTAATTCGCACAACTTGAACAAACGCACTGACACTTCATTACTAAAAGGTTATAGGATACAAGCAGAAAAGTAAATCTATTTAGGTTTCTCAATTAACACATCACCACCACTTAAAACATACGATTTGCTGACATAAAACTTTGGCTTCAGGTTACGTGAGCGAAAGAATATATAATACCACAAACTTTTAGGATTCATGCACACGTTTCTGACGGAAACTGTAATTCTACATTTCCACACAAAGCATGTTCTACTAATTTGCTGGTTATTACGACCATCCCAAGGTTTATTTTTATGTAAATTTAAACCCCTCTTCGAGGCTACAAAAAATCACGATTGTATTACTCTACACAAATACGCGCATTTAAGTTTTCTCCTTTCGCGATGTCTTAAAAAGAACTTTCTACATATTTTTATACTCTGCTTCAACCTGTTTATTTACAATATAAACAGGGCAAGAGATATCAGCCACGCACTTTTACACTGATACGATAAATAAAATGAAAAATGGATCTGCACTGAACTAAAATGTAACTTACAACACAAAAATCACATTTCCCCCGATACTACCAAATAGAAAAAAAATATGATATAAACACATTATTATCTTCTTGCTTTGTTGTGTTACTCACTCACTGCCATATGACTAACCATCTGATTACGACACAAATCTAGTCAGTCTGGGTTTATCTCCGCTCAGTTGTGCTTTAACTTCAAACTGACACACCTACGATGAAGTCTGCTTATTTTACCATTTGATGAAGTTTACGAAATGTGATAAACGTAGTTCTACGTGACAAAGCTAGGTCGGAGGCCATACAAACTCTTTTCGTATCATGGTGTGTCAGCTACATCACGGTCGAAAATTATAGAATAGCCCCTGTTTGCTTAGAAACTTTATTGTTCTGTTTCTTGAGTAAAACTATTAGGCAATATATAAATGTATTAGATTTATTAGTTATAGCAGCAATGAAATTAAGAATGCAATTATGAGGATATAAGTATTAATATTTTAAGTTATATACTTACTTTTCAGAAGAATTGGGAAATACGAAGCTACTACGGACAATAATTAAGTATTAAGGTACACTACAGAATATGGAAATGTCAAGCTGTTTCAGGAGAATGATATATTAGACTACAAATCTTAAGGAATTAGTCGCTATTATAAATATTCTTCGACTGATGTTTAGTCTTGCTAAATTGTATACAGTATTTGTAATCAGAGCTCCTGCCATACGCCTTAATTGACACAATGATTAATAGAAAGGGCAGCAAATAAAAGAATATGTATACAACTTAAAATGGCAATCTTAGAAATATAAATTTGGGACATTTTTACACGAAACCTGTAGCGATCAGTTAATACTAAGGGTAAGTGATATTTGTAAACGCTTATTATCTGAAGGGAAAAAAAAGTGATGTTTGATAAAGCGGTCAACATTGGCTTTCAATTTGAAACTGCTGACACGATAATTACTTCTCACAAACTGAATGATCAATATACTATCTACAAGGTGATAGTCAGATTTACTAATGGTATTAAATTTAAACCAAACCTACCAGTCAGACCGACCTCCAAATCTAATTCTTAACTGTTGATTTTGTACTGGACATCACCCACCTCGATCCTGTCGAGCCTACCCGTACTTCTTGCAAGCGTAAAAATCGTAGAAAGACAACAGTGAAATCAATTAGAGATGAAAGACTTGACACAGTATAAAAATCATTCCTAGAACCAGATCAGTATCACAATGCTTCCCAGCCTATTGTGAGAGCTGAGATAGCTGACGCAGAGCTCTACAACAATGACCTTAGATTTCCATTCAAATACAAGACAATCTTCACCAACAGCTAATGACGTCTGGAAACGTATAACAAAAGTAAAACATCACGTTGTTCTAATAATACAAATAATCTATCTATTATTTCAGGTCTACAAATGTTCAGCTAACAATGAAAGAAGAAAAAAAAATTAAGTATCCAGAAAAACAGATAAGGAAATTAATATAATTCAATGTCAGCTACGAATCAGTATGCGGATGATGGCTCAGGTGTTAGTTTCAGCACAGACCAACAAAAACGTGACCCGGAAACTGACAATCAACAAGTAGAAAAAGAAATTCAAAATAATGAACAGCAGCCAGAGGATACTGAAGACAAAAGGACATAAAATGAGATCGAGCACTGTAATGATGATCCACAGAATCATTGCCACTTATTGCACACATGCAAGAAACCCGAACATCTTACACAAATTGGACGCCGTGTAAAGACTAAACATAAAAATGAAATTGAACCACAGCATTCCGACAAAGATCAAGCAAATAAGCAAGATGTGATGTTTATTCAAACTAGTAGAAAGGAACCAGAACAATACATGAATGTAGAGCAAGCTAGTACAGTGGAACTACAATTACAAGGTTTAGAGCCCGAAATGAACATAAATAGAACTGAACAAATTGGAATAGAGCTCCAGAGAATAGAGAGAGAAGAAAAGAAAAGACACGAAGAAATAAGGATAGTGACAACGAAAATGCAAACTCAAGAGGAATTTGGAAAGTGCTACATTATTCAAGATATTAATTAGTACACCAATAGAAGAAGGATATTTTAGTGATGCAAGGCTTTCCAGGTTTACTTGTGTATGCTATAATCACCCAACGCGACTACATTTGTTCATACATATCATGAAGCCATAAAATATATTTGTTCATGCTTATCACTACCAATTCTTTTTGTGTTGTGTGTGTTTCAATTTACTTCTCTCTATACAGGATTTTTTACTAAGGCTGGACACCCCGAAATAACTTGAAAAAGAGGCTGAAAATGAAAAATGTGCGCAGGTAACCTGATACCTACGGCAAGGGAACATGTGACCCAGCACACGACAGTAGTCTCACATAAGAAATGTTGCCACCCATCACAAACTTGGCACTACGAAAACTGTTAATTGAAAATAGCATCGCATGATACCAAAATTAATGCTCAGTGGAGATATAAAGGGTCGAAATTGAGAAAAGAAGGGACGGATCATAGCTAGACGCAAAATGTTACATCAGAATTATGTACACGAAAGCAAAATACGAAGTGATCTCAACAAAATGCATAAAACTCACTACCACTATTAGTGTTACCACACGAGATCCTGAAAAATTTACAATCGCTACTAAAAGAAAGCCCCCTTGATAAAATCCACGAAAACCAGAAATACTCTTTAGGCGACTAAAAATGCAATAACATTTGTTCCGAAATGATATCGCAAAACGTTCACAAGATGTAACAACAGTGGGAAAAGGTTGCAACATTGGAGGGACTTACTTTTTATCCCTCTGCAACAAATCAGCGCACACAGGTGGTCAGTGGACTTACGTGGTCAGTTAAGACGAACAAAAAATGTTCGAGCACCGCAAAAATAACTGTTCAATAGATTTTATTACAAATACTGCTTATGACATAAGATATGTACTTGTAATTCCAATTTTGCCTTCTGAAATAAATATAGAGTACACAGATTAAACGACAGATGCACTTTCCTTATATTTATTGTACCACAGAAATAAAATATGATCACTCTCGCAAGCGAGACTTGTTGAATGTCGATAATAATGTTACGCACAAACATTTTTTTTCCCGGTTTTCCTGGCGAAAGAGGTAATTTTACACAAAAATTTTACTTACAGCTTGAATAACCGTATTTAAAGATTGCATAAACATATTCAAGAATTAGTTACATTGTCCTCCCCTCCCTCCAGGAATTGGAATCTATTAGTTTCATCCATACGAGTAAAGAGATATTTTCTCTCCTGCCTGTCAATTACATAATTCGTGATATGAAAACGACGTATCCAAAAGTAGGTACACTTTCCATGATGACAGGGATTCTGCCAGGTTCTTCCCCCATGAGAAGTGTCACCCCTCCAAGTTACCCCGCGCACACCCCCAATCTAAAAAAAGCACAGTTAAAAAACTCTATTTACACCCTCCAAAGAGAAAATTCCAGGGAGAACACTTGCGTGATGTGTTAGTTTACATATATATATATATATATTTCATCTTGGATCCCTGCATTTTCTAAGCTAACAAGTAAAATATAACAGGAGACTTCTACTCAACCCATAATAAATAAATATTACGTGAACAAATAAACTTCTGTGTTCCCTTGTTGCTGTAGCTTATTTAAAATCTGAACTTGAATATTGATTAAGGCATTTAGACATCTCTGACTCAGGCTGCGATAACATGGTGACTACCAGATTGACCTCAGTAATTTTCATGATTTTTCCATGCCCTTTTTACGAAAGTTCATGACAAACACAGAGACCTTTATATGTACATACCTTATATCATAGTTATGTATATATCTTATATATCTACAATACTAACCTTGAACACACGTAAGCTTTTGTGACGAGTTTCTTTGTCAGGCTTTCAACTTCAGCTTCCAACACTAATTGCTGTTTTTTTAAGTCTTCTAAAATCTTACTTTTCATTTCTTCCAAATCCTTTTTTTTTCTTAGCTTCTTCTTTTGGACAATTAATTTCTTCATCCTCTTCGCGTTTTCTTCTTTGAAAAGCTTCTTTTCTCTTTGCTGAAGAGTTCCTGACAGCATGAATCATGCTTTTTGTAATATTTACATGTTGAATCCCTCTTGATGATGTAACTGCACTATAAACACTTGTTTGTGCTGCCCACCAAGCATTCTCGATTAACAGAGAAACTTCTTTCATCAGCCGCATTACTATGGTACATGCACAAAAGTTTCTTCACAAATTCAACGAAATCTCTGTTAGTAAAAATCTCTTTTAGTAACATCTGAACTTTCCATTAAGGAAAATAGCTACACTAACTCTAGATTCTCCCAAAACAGAGCTCTGCATTACTTTAGGCGGTAAGCATGTCGCACCCTTTACAATTTTATATTTTAGAGGACATTTGTCGACTAACTTGAAACATTTCTTTACACTCATTTTTATACAGAAGAATATTCCTTTCTTTTAACTGTCTACAGTGAGATTTGGCACCAAATCCAATGTCTATAGTATGGGCTGTTTTAATATTCGTTGAGTAGGTTACTTCAATGGCCATCAGTTTAGTGGGATTGGTTGCTTTTTCGATTACACTTTTCATAACTAATCGCGATCTTGTTTCTGTACAATGAAAAAATTCATGACTTGAAGCACAATTTCATGGCTGTCATGACCAATCTCTGAAATTCATGACTTTCATGACCGGTAGATACCCTTGATAAGGAAAGACATGGAAGAAGTTAGTTGATCAGAGGCTAGAGAAACCATACCTCAATTTATTGGGTGAACTGAGGAAAACTTTGGAAAAATCAATCGGGGTATCCGACCTGAACAGCCGCTCATCAACCTTCCTGTTGTTTGGAAGTCCAGCGCTCAAACCACCGGGTCACAGTGGGAGGATGTCTTGCAACGTGAACAATAGCATCATTATTTCACATTATCCGTAATATGTGTGAGCAGAAAACTATTGCTCACGAAACATTTCCCTGTTTAGTCTCGCTTCGAAACCGAGACAAGCACATTTTATAGAGACGATACACGAAACATTTTGCACGAGACGTGACGGATACAATTCACCATATTTAACACGTAATTAATATTTTTGGATGCTTTCACGTGTTTATATATCCTCACTGCTCATACTACGTCATGGACGACTTGCGGATTTCTTTTCGTCACATCATTATCGATTCGAGGTGCAGAGCAAGAACCGACATACTCCTGGCAAACCTGTGTGCGCTGATGTGTTGCATGAGGGATAAAAAGAATGTCCCTCCGATGTTGCAACCTTTCCCCACTTTTGTTACATCTTGTAAACGCTCTTCAATATCATTTCGGAACAAATGCCATTGCATTTTTTGTCGCTTAAAGTCTTTTTCTGGTTGTTTTCGTGGATTTTACCAGCGGCACATTTTTTCATGTTAATAGCGACGGTAACACTACTCGTGCTAGAGAGTTTTATTTTATGCATTTTCTTGGGATCACTTCGTATTTTGATTTCGTGTACATGATTCTGATGTAACATTCTGCGTTTACTATGATCCGTCCCTTCTTTTTTCAACTTTCACCCTTCATATCTCCCGAAGTTGGCAATACTGAGCATTAATTGGTATCATTCGATGTATTTTGCTTCGCAGATTTATTTTCAATTAACAGCTTTCGTAGTGCCATTTGAAAAATATAAGTCTGTGTTCGGTGGCAACACTGCTTATGTGAGACTACTGTCGTGTGCTTGGTCACGTGTCTCCCTCCCGTAAGTATCAGGCTGCTTGCGCACATTTCTTATTTTCCATCTCTTTTTCAAATTATTTCGGGGTGTCCAGTGTTAGTGAAATACACTGTATATCAATAAATAAATTGTGTATTTATTTCGTGACAACTAACACGTACAAATGACTCAATTACCAGTTGCCTTCAATATAAAACCATTATGGCAATAAAGAAGATACACGTAACATATTACAATAACAAAGAAAAACAAATTATTAGCAACACCAAAAACACGGAAACGGAACCAAGAAGAATTCAAGTTATTTGCGCAACTTTGTAAGTTCCGTATTTCAAAGATTAGATTTGATATATATATATTTTTTTGCACGAACATAGAAAGAGAATGAGATATCAAAAATTCAGTTCAAGAATCTACGATTTTCAGCACAAACAAAAAATTGTGCTGCCATCTTTGACAAAATTTTAATATTAAATTAAATAATAATAAAATTGATAAAATGTATTACTTTTTTTTCTTAGAAATTTTTGGAATTCCGGAGCATTTGTTGTTATTGCATTTATTTTCTATTTCAAATATTTATTGCTTATTTATTTGTATTATTATATATATTGCCCATTTATCTACTGTTTGCAGGATATTGGTATATTGTACAACAAATCTTAAGAGGCCTTGGGAGTCTCATCCCCACTTTTTTGGGGAAATGAATTATAATGTTGAAGTTTTCAAAAGCGATCAATAAATCGCTTGATCGCTTATGGAAATACTTGTCAAAAGTGGGGCATATGGTAACACTGAGCACTGCAAAAATCAACCGTCTCTTGTTTGTTGCAGGTAGGATGGACTGTGCACTAATGGTAAAGTGAGGCACTGGTTGTTTACGTTGCGCATGTGTGGTGAGTGACCAGTATGTCCGACATGAGCAAAACAGTGACGTTATGCGGTGTAACTCAAGGCACGGTCTCTGAAGTCCGCATACACAGTGCAAGGTAAAACAGGGTCGGTGAAGCTAACAGTGGTTGAAAGACGAAGCTGCAGGATAGGACCCATCGGGCCTTGAAACGGATTGTGACGTGCAGAAGAAAACAATGGCAGAGAAAGTAACAGCAGAACTTAATCTGCACCTAAACACCCCAGTGTCATCTAAAACAATGAGACGGGAACTGCATAAAATGGGTATCCATGGGCGTGTTGCTATTTCCAAGCCCCTAATAACAGACAAGAATGCTCCAAGGGGACGTTCATGGTGCAATGCCCACAAAATCTGGACATTGGAGGACTGGCAACGTGTCGCGTTTGTCTGGCGAAACCCTTTACCCTCTTCACCACTGGACGCGTGTTTGTTTGGGGAAAACCCTCTCAACCATACTATGTGGACTGTCTCCGCCCGACTGTCAAACACAGTGGCACCTCTTTATGGTCTGGGGCGCTATATCATGCTCTTCGGCAGGCCCCCTTGTCACAGTACACGGTTCGGTCACAGCAGCACTGTATAGAGAACTCTTGGGTAACCAGGTCCGCTCAATGGTGAAAACTATTTCCAGACGGAAATACCATATTCCAAGATGATAATGTCCCCATTCACACCACTGGCTCTATTCAAGAGTGGTTTCACGAACATGCTGATGAGGTTCAACATCTTCCCTGGCCCGCGTAGTTCCCAGACCTGAATATAATTGAGTCTCTGTTCTGCATCGATTTCAACCTCTTTTGTCTCTACCTGAGATGGAGGCTGTGCTGCATGAAGAATGGCTTTAAATTCCACTCACCACCATTCAGGACTTGTATTGGTCTATTCAGTATTAATACAAAATGTTCCGACTTCCACAAGTGTTTCCATTACTTTGTCCAATGCCTGTACCATTAGAATTCACTAAAAGAACTAATTCTGATTTTGAAATAGATTAATTTAGCCGAGAAATCTAACAGCCTGTAAAGTATGACGTAATAACTCAGGTGTTCAAATTTCTCTCGAAATTGAGGGTTAGTTCACTTAGTAGGTATTCGTAAACATTATTAGGATCGCTTTCCAAAATAACGCTGTTGCTCGTCATTTGTCCATTACTTTTACAGACATATTTTTAAATATCTTTGAAAAGGGGGTGCGAGAGCTTCTTAAGAAATTCGTTATTATCGCAAGTAATTGAGGAAGCTTGCTCCATACCTTAATGCTGAGAAAATGAAATTATATTTTTTATGAACCACAATATTCATTAATGATTATACGTTCATATAATAAATATTCTTGAACTGATTTTTAACCTTGCTTAATGATATGCGATATTTCTAGGCTGAGTTGTAGCTATTCGCTTTAACATAATGATTAAAAATCCGATTTCTACATTGATGGTGACTGGAATATTAAACTCTCCCACATAAGTTTACGTAATGAACATCTTTCGCTTCAACAATCGTGTCTGTAAAATGTAGTTATGGAATTTGAATAAAATACAAAGAAATAACGCATCCAAGTTTTTTCTCTATGTTTATATTCAGTCACATTTTTTGTTTTTTGAAATTTTAAAAATTAAAAGACGGTTTTATATCAAGTTACAAATAAATCACCACATACATTAATCGTAACATAAAATCGCTTCGTTATAGTTGTTAGAAACTAACTTATCTTGAAAAATTAACCTCAAATAACGTAAAAACACTAACAAAAATAGTACAAACGGTGAAACGCTGATTCTCAAAATTTTGTTTAACCACAACCGCACTTGTCAAGTCCATTCGCATAATCCATCCATATTACTACCACAAGAGAAAAAGCTTCCTGACGTTTCTAATTTCTTACAGTTCCTCTCGTTTCAAACTGACTTCAACGTCTTTTTTTTTACATGTAAGAAGTACTGTACATCTTCATCATCCAACACTTCATCTATATTCAACACACACTCTTGGAAAAAAGAATCGACACAGTCACTTTTCCCACCAAACATAATCACTACCATACACTCATTTTTGTTAACATATTTTCATCTGGTGCTGGGAAGAATTCACATACACCAACGTCACACTACACGAAATACCATTTTGCAGAAAATATGTATGAACCCGTCACGTGATATGAATAAATTCGAGTATTTAAGAAACATTTTACTGAAGAGATTTTAACATTAATAACTGTTTATTTGCGGTAGCGGAAACATTTTACTCAGTAAGTAGTTCATTTAAAAACTCACACTACGTGTCACACTATCATTCGAAAGTAAAGCAGAAGCATTAAATTTTCTGTGCCACCAGTATAAGAGCAAGCTCGCGACACTACCAGAAAATGAAAAGTTGAAACTAGAGTTTGGTTGCAGCTATGGCGTACGGAACACACAAAGTACAATCATATGCACGACTAATAGTGGATATTATATTATTCTACGATAATGTTTTGTAACGAAAGAAACGAGAAGAATTCTTAAGTTATGATCGGATCCGTAACCACGTAAAACAACAAAAAACAGTAGTGAACTTAATGTTTATTTACCAGAAACTGTTATAAGATATAAGAGCTGACATAATCATATTCCGACGTGCTTCACCGAAATAAAATATTCAAAGCCACAGTGACATGGTAAACATTTAAAATGCTATAATGTATATATTTCTTTTTTTTTTTTTTTTCAAAAAAAAAAACTTAAAGATCACAGACTTATATAATTAGAATTTGTTTTTCTTATAACACAACAACAACAAAGTTGAAGGGCAAGGTGAAGAAGGGTAAACAACTACTTAAATACTGAACAATTTACAAAACCTGGCTCAGGCAGCTTGACCCACAAAACATGTGCACCAGCCGTTCATTCATTCATAAATACAAACACACATTCCTTTCATTGCTGGTAAATCAGCAGCCTTTGGGACAATGGAAGGAAAAAATTAAACCAGGTAAGATCACAATAACTTAAAAGCAGTGCATTACTAATGGAACATATATATAAAAGAGGAAGAAGGAATAAAAAGCTAGGTGTCTGAATAGTGCTACATACATCGTAAAAAGGCAACATGACAGATTATCAGGCTAATATAGACTGCCAACTTTCCTTTTGTTCAATTCTCTATATTCAAAGAAAAATTTATAGCCCACTAGCTGGAGAGAGAGGGCAAAACTCTCTAGCCATTAGGCTTAATAACAGTCGCAGAATCGTAATGGAAAAATCACACATCACACACACACACATACACATTGTTCTGTGGGTCTTATTGACAGGATTAGGATGTCTCACCCAACACCTACAAAAACTGAAACAAATGTTATGAGGCCTTCTTCTTCTCAGTCGTGCCACTCAGCAGCTAAAATAACAAAGCAAACAGCATAAGCAATTGCATATAGTATTCAAGTACCAAGAAAAGTAAAAACTCGAAAGTGCTAACTACAAAGAATTTTTGTTTTTATTTCTTCTTTAGCTATTTCGTAAATTAACAATTTCTTTGTGGAAAAGAAAAAGTAGTTGCTATTCCAAAGAGGAAAAAATACTATTACAGGTATCCATTTTGATGCAATAGAATGAAATTATGAATGCAAATTTTTAGAACTGCAACAGATTTACTATAAAACAAAAGAAGCCAACGCAATGCTAAATGTTCATTAAATTACACCATATGCCTAGTCTTTTTTTATCATGCGCAGACACAGCAAAGCTGCATACTGCAGATTCCTGAAATCTAATCAAATTTATGATTGCAAAGCCTGTAACAATTAAACCAAGGTACATTTAATATTCTGGATCTCAATTTACCTCAAGAGGTACAGAATCTAACAGGGGTTCTTATTCTTCCATTGATTAGAACATAAAGACGGCCCTTTCAGGACGATCGAAGCCACAAGACAAAAAGAATATGTCAGCTTCCATTCCACAAACGACATTAGAGCAAACACTGAGTAACTTCAAATTCTTACAAAGCGAAATAGTTTCCAGTGACAAAGATGAAAAGGTTCTATTGAATACCTACTAGTAGCAGATTTGATAAACTGCCACAAAACGCCCAATTTCATGAGAAATTATCGTCTTTACAACTCAACAAGGGTTCAGACATACCTGAGAACCAGGATATTTAATACACCAAAATCCAAACACAAGTCACCATTCTGACTCATATACAAAGGAAAATGTGAAAGATTAGGCATATGTGTAAGATTAACTATCAATGTTCAAAGTGGCGCAAAGGATGTAGGAAAATACTGTAATCACCATGACAGAACCTGAAATTAGCGAATGCAGCCCCGCGCGCGGCATTGTCTCTCTAGACAGTGGCGCTCAAGACTGTTAAGGAGGCTGCTGGTCTTCGGCTAGCCTGTTATTCTTCTGAAGGGTAAACAAATGAAACAAATGCATAGAAAAATCAATTAATAAGAACTTTCCATGTTTCTATCAGAGAGTGGCGTAAGACATATTGTAATCAATCGTATTTGTATTTAGTTTATATTTACTAAGCAAGTATTTAAAGATTTAGTATTTATTTCTTTACTCCAAGAAACATTTACTGCATCCAAAGAAAAACGACCTTACTTTGTAGTCAAACAAAACAGAATTCAGATGTGAACTTGCAGACATGTAATCAAGAGGTTTATTGAGAAATTAATAAAACAGACTCAAATTACAAAATATTTAATTATGCAAAAAATATCTCAAGCAAATCTCAATTCACTTCGGTCTTACGCCAATCCTGATTACATTTGGAGCCATGTTTCGGGTAAAGATATTCAAATTCAGTACTATCTCTTATAAAACACAAAAAATAAAATTTAGTTGTTCAAATAAAACGAATTTTTTTTTTTAACTTCTATTTCAATTATAAATGTTTAGAAACAGAAACAAGGCTCCTTGAAATGTAAGCACTGCAGGGCAAATTCATGCACACACAAATAAACATACAATTTGCCCTGCAGCAAAAATAATACTTCAGCATATGCTGAAAATACTGTTCAGTATTTAAAATTCAATTCCAATTCACAAAGCAACAAATGTACTTTCGTTAATGTTTAAAATACTGTTTCGGTATTAATGACATTGCCAGCATAAACTGTTAAAAATATTTAAAATTGAAAAAAGTCGTAGGTTTCTCCTCCTACAGTTTATATCACATTGATCCTGTAAGAATAGTTTTATTACTCAAATAGTGACACGCTAATCAAAAATTGTGACTGATTACTAATATATTAACGAAATATATAAACAATTTATACGATTACTAATATATTAACGAAGTATATAAATAATTTATACATCATACTAATTTCCAAACAAAATCAGCCACTACCCTAACTAAAAAATATATTCTATGAGCCACTCTTTAGTCCTCTGACCGCATTATTAAATTAAAACATTACCCCTTCTACTACCGATAAACTTTAAACATACAACAGTGTGAACCCACACACATACACTTCATAAATGCACTTAACACAACTGACAAACTTAGCAAAAACTTGCCACGCGGTGAACAAAATACGTCAAGATGTTAATTTCTATCGCATCACGCGCAGGGTTTAAAAAGTATGGAAAAATGGGCGCTCCACAGCCACCAATCATTAGATTTGGCCACTTAAAGTAACACCTGGTAGCCAATTTTGGCCAGTTCTTCTCAAAATTCTCCCACGGCCACCGGTATCAGGACAGTGCTTCCGTTCACCACCGTCCAGTATTTCATCTTGGTGCCGCGAGAGGATTATTTTCTATACATTTTTGGCATACCGTCGTACGTACTGCAGCTTGTTCAGACGCCGCTGCCGCAGCTGTGTAAGTGTGCAATGAAGTTAGTCGTTCACCTAAGGGAGGACTGTTTCACTTGTTTTATTTGCACGTTAATTCGTCTTGGTTCTTTGCTGATTTCAATGTGTAACATATATGTAATTTATGTTTAACGTCAATAAAACATATTTTATCAGGCCACCAAAAAATTCTTCAGGTGCCAAAGTTTAGAAAACTTTTCAAACACTCATCACGCGATCCTCATTCGTATCATCCTTTTGTATTCGATGAACGAAATATCTTACTGAATCCACACGAAATAATATTTTCCGTCTCAGTATCGCAGCTTTACCTGTTTGTTTCAACTCTATCTCGTTACTAATTTATTCCATATCTTTGTCGATGGAAATTAGTTAATCACATATTGTGCATATGTTTTGACTTTCACGATCTTCTTTCCAGAAATTTCAACCTACATATTAGTGGGTTTTATAGTATCTAAGACTAAATTTGTGTGTTCTTGTATTTCTTACGATATCCATATAAGAAGAAGAAAAAAGTGAAGGTAGGGGCTCTGGTCTCCTCCATTGTGCTCTCGAATATCTAATCATTTTTCTTTTATATCTTTGCGAACATATAGCTTCGATGTAGTTTTTGTCTGAAAACCAAAACAACAGCGTATCACATATGAACCCACGCTTGGGAATTGTAAATTAATTTTACGCCAATACCAAAAAGATTGAAGATAGAGTCAACTACAAAAGAATGGATCTGCCACTAATGCACATATGACTCTGTAGTAGTCTAATAAACGTGATGGTTTTGAAGTCACCAACGTGATTACATTCACTTCACTCCTAAACCATTCGCGAATACAGAATATTGTATACTCTGATCTACTGAGCAAACTAAGGAAGATACACACGACGAGTGATTTCAATGAGTACCATCAACTGCCAAGGGTACATTTTAAAAAAAAAAGTTCAGCTATCTTTATCACTGAACTGTTTTACGCACTTTCGCAATACGAGGATGCTCCCATTTAAAGAATCATTCCAGTTCTGTTTGACACTATTCACTTTCACTGACTACACAAAAAGGTCCACTGAAGTTTGAGTTTTTGCATCTGGTAGTATTCCCATCTGTATCTATCCAACTGTTACACTCGAAAAACCCACTCTTCTTGGTTTGAGATTAAATTTTTACCTTCAAAGATTCTATTACAAATGTCTGAATCAAGCAGAAATGATCAATTTTCACTACATGACATGGACACATTAAACCATAACCCCACGACTAGCAGTTCTCTGTATCGATCTATATTTCGAACAATAAACCTTTGCTTACTGTAGGAGCTCCTTTCAGGAATAGAAGCTGGATTTTCTCCCAATTCACCAGAGTTTTTGTTGTACTCTAGTTGGAAAAACCCCTTATAAGAAAATCCATTGGACTATCATCTCGTGCCTTCACGGGAATTAAAACTTTTAAAAACAATAGTACCTTTTTAGATAATGTATGGTCCTTGTCAACAAGGGAACAATTCGTTCTCGTTATGGCCTTTTCACCTTCTTTTTTGAGGCAAACGATTATTGAATGGAAATGTGTTTTTGTATGTACAGTATGCGTGTATTTGAAAATACAAATAACGTAAGAAAAATGTACAGATATTTTAAAAAAGAAAACTGTTTAAGATTTTGTTTTCGATGTCTGGGATTGCAACCATAAGTCAGTAAAGAACTTAAGACTTTGAGTAGGGACACCATGTGAAACTAGATCCTACATAGCCGTGATACTGCATCTTTGCCCGAATTTGTCATATTTGGACGGAGAAATCCATGCTCCTCTATTCAGAATTGCAATGTACTTACATTTACCTCCCAAAATGTTGTGTTAATAGAACTTTTCGCAATTAGTCTTCACTTATGTTGATGTGTGTTTGTAAGATGGTGGATTTTTCAGTTAAAAGTCATCTGCACCACTAAACGATGATGTTACGTTAACCATTTGTTACGCCCCTTCAACGAGTTTATTTATTCGCTGTGTTATAGAATTTTCTTGAATAGCCCTATGAATTATCCTCTGTATGATAGGAATTACTTCGAGATATTGTTTCTTTAAAGTACCTTTCGGATGAGCAATAATCAATACATCGGAATTCTTGTAGTGCTTCATGATGTTCTTTGTAACAGTTTTCATGGTATTATGACACACACATTGCTACTGTATCACATTATTGATTAATTTACATAAAAAAGCAACAGACATAACCTTCCAAGAAGTGACGAATTTTAGCAGCTACACGAATTGTAGATAAGACACGTCTTCCATGTATCACTTGGCGTAATTACTTGTGTGCATGGAGGCAATCGTACGGTTCAGTCTCCTTTGTAAGCGAAATAGCTCGGCTAAGCAACTCAATCTTGTTTCAAATTCCTATCCGTTATCGAACTTCAATTTTACAACATTTATCGGAAGTACTTCTTGCCCTCGAAATACATAGGAAAATACTGGAGTAGCTTCTCAAACACCGTTTTGCTCACTTTACCATGCATCTTGACGTTACACGAAAATTAACGAACACTGATATAATTTTAGTAACAATAAAATAATAAAACTAAGGAAAATTATATTGCATCCACAAAGCTAGTGATTTTAATTTGTTTCAAAACTTCTAAAACTTAAACGAATAACGTGAAGATTTCTTCTCATACAAAATCTCACGTTTCCTATACAGTGAATATATATATCGTTAATATATCAACAGGGAATTACGTTGTTCCTCTCTTTCAACATGAAGAAACTAACTTTGGTATCCTCATATAAACAGATATTCTGAACGGCAACACAGTTTCAAATCTCAAACTTATTAAAAATTATCCTTTTCGTTATTAAGTAACTTTCATGCACTCAAACACACTGTAAGAGATGAATTTTGTTTTTAGTGAAACGTTACACTTTTTCAACAAACTCACTACGGTCAAACATTATTTTAGTAATGATGGGAGACATAAACGACAGACTTAAAAAGATTTATGCATTGAACTAGCTTCTGTGAAATGTTTCTTTAAAAATGGTTGGAAAATAACTTTTCTATAATATATTTGAAAGTAAGATTTTATGGGTTATGTAAGAAGATAATATCTGCAACTTGTACAGTTTAGGACATCTTTCAAACAAATCGAAACCATTTTAATTTGGATCATGTTCATGAATTCATTGTTTTTATGTAATAAGGGATGCACTATAGATACTCCCCCGATTGTCTTCTGCTGTTCAATTTATTGTTTTACAATGGCGATCGAGGCTAATGATTTTGAACCCATGCAAAGCACACATCAGATTAAAGATTCGAAGTTACAAGCTTATAATGGTGATATTTTACATGTATAGAACTCTGATGTTTTAGCTTGGTGTAACCAGTATGTTAGATAAATACTTTAAACTAAAGGAACTAGTTTGAGAAATAATTTTGTTTGAAAGTAAAGTTTATCATAGTGATAGTTTTGGCTTTTCTCCAAGTTTGATTTTTGAGCTTTAATAAAAGTTCTGTGAATCAAATAAAATGGCATCGTCAAACATTCTTTTCAGTATGTTTAATTCCCTGCAGGACAAAATATCTTTGTACATTGAACGCTTCAGTTTTCATTGTAAGGTTTTAGAGCTTACAAGTGAAAAAAAAAAGCCAATTTGTTGCTTTCCTCGATTGATAGTGAAGCTTTTCAGATATTAAAAATACATTGTTCTATTTAAAAAAAAAAAATATCGGAATTGTCTTATGAGCAAATACAGGATGCCTTGCTTAAGATATCTGAGGTACCAACAAATCATAGGACAGGGCGATTCCACTTCCATACGCTCTTGCAATCATACGGTCAATCTATTTCATAATACATTCAGATATTGAAGTTGCAAGCAAGTAAGTGCCAGTATGGTGATTTTTTGAATGAAGCCCTAGTAGACCAGCTGGTTTTAGCTGTGCGAGATGTGTCCATCCGCAAAAAACTGTTGGCAGTAGATAAATTAGATTTTGAAAAAGCAACTTACATTACATTGCATTGCAACATGAGCTTATAGAAAGAGATAGTGCTAAATTATCGCATAGCTTAGCCCTAACAGATCTGAATTCACCTTTTGTGAATAAAGTAGATAATAGTAGGCAAGCGTCTTGCACTTGTATTCATAAAAACAGCTCCACTCCTATAGTACGCAAATGCTATTACCTGTGCCTTATCACACCCAAGGGCAAATGTCCGGCTTTTAATAAAGTCTGTGACATGTAAAGCTAGAGGCCATTTTAAGGTGTGCTGTGAACAAGTTCAAAAGTGGAAGCAAAAACGTAATCAACGAGAATCTGTTCACGTTATAAGCAGTGAACAGGAGTCTGATAATACAATTTCGCAGGATTCGGGTTTTGGGATCAATGATATCTGGCTGTGTAGTGCAGAGTCTCGAAGATCAACTCAGTCCTCGCCAGCAGCAATGTAGCGCCTATATATAAAGAATGAGCCTTACTACACATTAGTAGATTCAGGATGTGAGATAAATATAATGGATACTGAGACAATTGAAACGCTTGGTTTTTCAGTAACAGCTTTGGAAACTCCTGTAGTCATGTATACTATAAACAACATTGAGTTACAACTAATTAGTACAGTGGTAATCCCTTGTGTTTATAAATCAGAGCAGCATTATGTGGAATGGTGGATTACCAATCAAAAGTTGCATGAGATTATCCTAGGAAGAACGGGTATGGATCAATTATTTGGTCAGTGGCGAAGACGATTACATTGGTCAGATCGACGAAATAAGAGTGTGGATGTTAAAAGTCTTAAATTTGAGAATCATCGGACGCATGACCACAATTATGGTACCCAGACTAGGAAGAATGTCACTCCAACTACTCACAATCATCTTGCCGTTTTGAGCGAACAGATATAAAAACTTGCGGAGGTGGTTTCAAAATTAAAGCAGCAATTCGTTTCTGCTTCATATCAACTACCAAAGAGCTTAAGTATCAAGAATTTATGGAATCAAATAATAGTACAATCAAGTTCGATGGAGTGTACAAGTGAGACAGAAGATAATAAGACAAATACTATGCCATTGGAAGTAGCAGATAGACGAAATGAAGGAAGTGAGGATGGTATAACTCAAACACCTAACAAGGATTTAGAGAATCGAGTTGGAGCAAGTACAAATTGACAAAGTTCTTCAGGACCATGGTTTTGACAGATATTTGCAAGAGTCAGCAATTACAGCACAGAAGCCAGTGTGGACTGAAGTAGTTGATGAAGTGCAAAAGCTAATAAATGCTTTACATCTAGGGGGGGGGGGGGGGGGGGGGTTTAAAGAAGAAAAAGAGACAATATTGGAGATGAAGAATCATGAGAAATGTTTCCTAATTGTATTGTATGTTTTGTAAAAATTGTTTTGCATTATGTTTCATATGATTATGAGAATGTGTGTATGTTGTATGAGTGACTAATGATGTATCCAGTGAGTTTTCGGATTGAATGTTGTGATTGTATGATATTGTATTCTGTAATTAGTTTAAGGTTCCATGTTCAATTTCCTTGTATGATGTTAACTTGTAGTAGTGTGATTTTCTTTGTTTATTGAAGGTAGCTTTGCTTCCAAGGAGGGAGTGAATTTGTACGAGATGAATTTTGTTTTTAGTGAAACGTCACACTTTTTCAACACACTCACTACGATCGAACATTATTTTAGTAATGATGAGAGACATGAACGACAGACTTAAAAAGATTTATGCATTGAACTAGCTTTCTGTGAAATGTTTCTTTAAAAATGGTTGGAAAATAACTTTTCTATAAGATATTTGAAAGTAAGATTTTATGGGTTGAGAGAGAAGATAATATCTGCAACTTGTACAGTTTAGGACATCTTCCAAACTAATCGTAACCATCTCAATTTGGATTATGTTCATGAATTCATTGTTTTTATGTAATAAGGGATGCACTATAGATACTCCCCCGATTATGTCTTCTGCTGTTCAATTTATTCTGTTTTACACATACTATCGGTAAAATGCAATATACAGAAGTACAATTAGTCATCTTTCTACCAACGTTGGCCAACTAGTAAGAAGCCTTCACTGTCCTTGCTATTGGTGATAAAAGTGTAATTCGGAAAAGACTACAATGTGTTATATATAACGAGATTGATCGTTAAAATTAACAACAACATACGCTAATATTAACATTCTGGCACTGGTTGTAAACACTCGGAAGTATATACACTGTTTAATTGTACACTTAGGGCAAATTTTCCTTAATAAAAGTAGGCTTAAGGTTATTATATAATGAAAAGTACATTGATCATCTTCGAAAACGTAAGTCTTCTGATCTAATAATTATTCTACTCTCTTCTAAACGTTTCTACATTCCATTTGCTGTTTTGTTTCAATCTTTAGTAACACTTGTTTCCATAGAATACATACAGGGAGAAAGAAACCTACGCTCCTTCAGTTACTCATTTTGAATTCTTTACAAAATCCTCTTAACTGGCAATGCTTAACACCACAGCCTTCACTGTCTCTCACATACAATCCAATATAAGCATTCATTTCACATCAGGAAATAGTTGACTTACTGGTTTAAAAATCTAGCAATGCTTTACTGTTTCAAAACTGAAATGATAGGTGGACAGAAACTGAGACTGAACTTTGCTTGTTCTTTTCTCGCATGACAACGAAATTTAAGTTATAATTTTCATTTTCTCATACAAACAGATTAAAAAGGGAAATCACAGCATAGCTAGACAAAGTCAGAAGACGGAAAAAGGCACAATCTGCTCACTTTTTTTCGTTCAAATATATGCTTACTTTTTAAAACATTGCGCTGATTTTTCTTTTTTCTTTTTTTCAAATGACAATCATTAATCTAAATACTCAAGATTTCTTTTAACAATACAACTGATAGCAATATCAAGGCAAGCGAAGTACGAAAAATTAAGAAATGTATCATTTATTAGCTGACATATCGATTTTCCTACATGAAAACTCAAGATTTTTCTTAACTTTCAACTATCGGATTTCACGACCATTTGCTCTAACGACGTATCTTATTTAAGCTCTTCCGCGTTCAGTATAGTACCGACTTGTAAACAGTTCTACAAATTTGTGTAACTACACATAAATTTCACTTTAAACGTTCTACAAAGGCTAGTAAATATTCTTTTCGTCAAATTTAAAATTTACTATATTTATGCCATTTAAACAAAAGACTAAAAATTTAATCTCAAAATGTCGATACTATGCCCTGTTCCGCTTCCAGAATTTAACCAGCAATTCAACAAACTGTATACAGCTGTAGAAGCTGTCGAATTTTGTACCTGATGGTTCAACTGGTGTGTAGATAAAGTTGTGTGCTTCACTCGTTTTACCACTTGATGTTACATACAGTCGTACTGTAACAGGTTCATTGATACTGCGATTACGATACGGAGGCACTACGCATACAAGGTGAGTCTGAAAAAATAAAATAAATAGAGAAGTGTCGTTTAATGAAACAAACAACTGAAACAAACATTTGTAAGCTGTGGAGTTTGAAGTTTTTAAGATACATTCTCGATAAACGATGAGTTAAAAACATTTATACGAGATATGTACTACATACTTTTATTAAAAAAAGAAAAAGAAACAGTACATTTAAAAGTAAGCACACAGTGCATATCACGTAACGGCTTCCTTGCAAAACATGTCTATATACAACTTAATATAACACGTTAGGTCTGTGTATAAGAGCGAATGTGAGGATTAGATCAATTTTCTACTTAAGAAGTAAGGTTGGTTATACAATTATGACTAATTAAGGTACGGACATTCTGCATTGTTTTACATTACAATAACGCCTATTGTTATTTTAGTAGTTTTAATTGTATGTAAAGGTTTTGATCGTAATTACGTTACAAGTATGTCTTCAACATTCTTGCGCTGTTTTTTCCTTTCAACTGAGAAACATCATTACAAATCAAGCAAACAAATAGGAATATTTGACAGCCATCTCAGATTGTTATGAAATTTGGTGAAGAGCATGGTCCCGGTGTGATTTTTTTTTCCTTAAAGCAAATTTTACCTATCATACGCTTAAATGACGGTAAACAGGGTGTTCAAAATAAAATTTAAAAAAAAAAAAAAAACGATGTGTATTTCTCGTCAATGGAGTTTGGAAAAACCCTTGTAAAATCGTTAATATCTGCTCCCAGAAAGATGGATATACACACATTTCTATCAGCATGTTCGCCAACATATTCAGTAATTCTCACATAATATTGCTCACTTTAATATTCTGGCAACATTTTAAAAACAGTTGAATACAAAATTACTGTATTTCTATAGGTGAAACGATAGCGACACTCAGTAAATACGATAGCTTTTCTTAATTATATTTATGACCTTTAGGCACCTAAGGCTCAGGCCGGGATAGGGGAGGGGAAAGGAGTCGGGAAGGTTTGGTGCCATCCCGGCATTTGCCTGGTGTGATAGAAAAAAAAGTCAGGGTGGTCGACCACTGGGATCGAACCCACGACCTACCGAATACTACGCCAACGCTCTACCACTGAGCTACGTCGGTTTGGTAAATACAGTAGTGTAAACACAACTATACTTCCTTTCTTTCACTCACACATATTAAATATACACAAACACCAAGATTACATAATTAACATAAAATTTCTTTAAAATAAAATCTTTGTGCGCCTGAAGAAGCTCGTAGGTTAAGGAGAGAAAAGCTTCGCGTATTGCAGTGTCGAAATTGCTGAGGGTAGGATTATAAGGTGAGTTTTGTTTTGATAAATTATTTTGGTTCCACACAACTAAGTCATTTATGTAAGTACTACATGGAGGTATTAATATTAGATTCTAGTAAAATAAGCAAAGAATTCAACAGGAATTCGACAAGGATTACCACAACAACAATTGGTATAGTAAAGATGTGTGTACTACACGAACTATATGCACTTCGAACTTTGGCATTGTTCTGTAAGGCCGTGCCGGGTCCATAGCTCGGAAAAGAACTGATGCGAAGTTGTGGAAAAACAGGAATACCATCGGTGCACATCCAGTTTTAAATCTCAACACAGAAACCAGTGGTATAGATAAAATACTTCTTCGGTAATCAACTTGAAAATTTAAAGTAAGTAGTGGGATAATATTACCGGTACATTTTATTGAAAAGTCCTTTAAAAATGGGATAACTCCGAAAGATTTTTCTAAAAATACAGTGAGTGTAAAAAGTGATCGTACACCTAGGAAATAATGGCAAAAACAGCTGGGGAGTAGGGACGTTATGTTGGAAAAATAAAGGAATAGCAGAATTACGACAAGAAATATACACACGCTATTTTTACATTGCAGAAAACCTCGAAAGAAAAAAATCCTCTGAAATTTACAAACTAAAGAAAAATATCCCTCTTTTGTAAGTACAAGAAGTCATCGTAAACCTACGATTAAGTAGTGTTCAACTATGATTTAGGCAGTGTTTAACTAAAGAACTGCATTGTTTTAAAATACATTGTAGCCGACCCTGTGCTTGGAGTACTTCATCCAGTCTCTGTTGCATGGAATTCACCAACGCTGCCGTAGTTAAGGGGTCAATGACGTCCCATTATTTGAGGAGAGCTTGTTTCAGATCTTCTTTATTGGATATGCTATGCTTTATGATTTTTGTTTCCAGAACAGACCACAGATGCTCTATCGGGTTAATGTCTGGGGATTGAGGGGCTGTATGAAGTTGTTTAGGTGTATTGTAGAGCAGCCGCAAGCGAGCATTTCCTGCTCTATGCTTGGGGGTCGTTGTCTTGCTGAAATATAAAATCGTTGTTCAGATCCATATAATGCGCGCATGTATGGAAATTTTCCTCTAAGATGTCAATTTACATTTGGTGATCCATCACCCCATCGATTATGTGTAAACAACCCACCCCGGATGCACTCATACACCCTCAGACATACACAGAACCGCCTCCATGTTTCACTGTAGGCACAAGATTTGGATGGTCCAGCTCTGTATTTGACTTGCGCCATACCATGCGCCTTCCGTCGGATCCAAAAAGATTAACTTTTTTGCGTCCGAAAATACTACCTTGTTCCAGAAGTCTGGCCCCTTATTTCGGTACTCTTTAGCAAAATTTAAACGCTTTATGCGATTTGTTTTATTTACCCATATTTTTTTTTTCGGCTTACCCGACCGTGATACCCACCACATCTTTGCAAGTCTGCTGCAAGCTTCACAGCACTACTCTTAGGGTCCTTTTTTATTTCCCTAATAATAAATCTAATATCTGATTCACTCAGCAATTTTGGTCTTCCTCTTCGGGGACGGTTTCTCACTGTTTTTATAACACAAAACCTATCAATAATTGTTACAAACGACAGTCGAACGAGGTCTGTCAACAAGTTCGGATACTTCACTATAAGATTTACATTGATTGTGCAATTTAATAATCACTTTTCTTGTCTCTGTGCGTTTGCCCATTTTGACCTTCCACTATGCGCTGACCGCTTCCTACTTATGGCTGACCCTGCTCTAGAGAGATACACTAACACATAAATGTTAGCAAAACCAGCATTAGCTTCTTCGTTGTGTTTAATTACTTCGGGTGTATGATCACTTTTTGTGCCTGGTCTGCACGCCTCCTATGGCGTTTTCTTTCATTTCTCGATATCATACTTGTCATGTCCTTTTTTTATGTAGGCTACTTTTGAAATTTATTTTCATTATTCATACTTTGTGCGTTATTATATTTATTACGCCTTCTTTTTCTTCCTAAAAGGCCTTTAACTTAATAATATAGGTGTACGATCACTTTCTGCACTCACTGTATATGTACAAAGGGCGTTCAAAAAGTTTTGCACTATGGGCCATAACTTTTTTAATAATAGCACTAGAATCATAAAATTTTGTGTGTATGTACTTGTGTCCTTTGTGTACATACGCATGCTACTCAATATATCCTTCAACCGATGTGGCGCATTTAGCGCACCGTTCTTTCCATGCCGTAAATGCACTTTGGTCACAAGGGAACAGAAATCAAAGAGGAAGGGAATTTTTCTCGAACTCCAGAACACGTTCAGTGGTGAGTCTCCACAAAGCTTTGATGGCGTGATCACAGAGGATGAAACTTGGTTGTTTTACATTCATTCTGAGAGTAAAACGTAGTCCATGCAATGGCGTCATCTTGGCTCTCCTTGAGGAAAAAAAAAAAAAAACAAACACACACACACACACACACACACACACACACACACACACACACACACGAGACTCCCAGATCAGCGGACAAATTAATGGTCACATTCTTCTGGGATCACCGTGGCGTAATCTTCATCGACTTTTTGGAACATGGAGCAACAATTAATAGAGAGCGGTACTGTTTGTCACTGGCAAAGCTGCGACGAGCTCTAACCGAAATAAAGCCATCAAACTGCACCAAGCTAATACGATGCCCCACTCTGCCATTCACACACAGCAGAAAACTAGAGGGATGGAATGGGAAGCGGTCCCTCAACTTCCCTATAGACCGGACCTGACCCCGTCCGATTTCTTGCTGTTTGGTCATCTGAAGACGCACCGTCGTGGTAGGTAGTTTGCCAGTGATCAAGAACGCACTGCGTGTGTGAAACAGTGGTGTAATAGTCAGCGTCTGGGGTTTTACCAAAGTGCATTTACGGCATTGAAAGAACGGTGCGCCAAATGTGTCACAGCTATTGGAGGGTACATTAAGTAACATGACACAAGTACATGCACACAAAATTTCATTGTCCTAGTGCCCCACTATTAAAAAAGTTATGGCCCATTGTGCAAAACTTTTTGAACGTCCTTTGTATGTTCGAAACAATTTGGCAATTAAGGTATTTAATTTTGATGTGCCCAATATTACGTCGGCAGTTTCATCTATCACCAATAACTCGCAAATTTGCGAAGGTAGAACAATGAAACAAGAGCAGCATTACAAATGTATACAGAAAAACACTGGTTATCTACGAACGGAGTTTTCAAACAGTAGAAATTATCACACTACATTTTATATTGCAGTTATTTCCAACAAAATAAAAGATTGTTCCACTTTCAACTTACGACTTTCAAGATAATTCCTCTTAGATTTATTACCTGTACGCCACTATTTTTCTAAATACTATAAAATTTGCCATACTCACGTTTAAAATACACTGTTTTATTTCAATGCTCCACATCCAAAAGCGTAGTGCCAAACAATAGGAAAGATGAAAGGAAGTTTCCTTCACGGTTGTTTCATTTTTAATAGAAGTTGCAATGAAATGAATAATTACTCCAAATTTTATTGAGTACCATCACTGAGAACTACATACTTGTATGTATTTATGCTAGTCTACTTCCTTTTGTGTCAAAGCTTTAAACTGAATACTTTCAGACTTGGTTCGAGTTTACAGAATCACCCTGTATCTTGCATTCGTGTATGAATAAATTAGAAGTAATGTTTAAGGTAGGAATGAGGAACCTACGTTCTTAACGGGGCGACCATGTATCCAGGTCTCCTACACGGACTCACTATATGCGAACCTACCGGAGTTGCTTTAACTTAAGAAGCATTGTCGGGGCTGATGAAAACGTTTGTTAGATCGCTACAAATATGCTCAGAACGTAAACAAAAATTATCGTAAGAATATCTAGTGTAAGTGCATCGTAAGCAGAGTCGAATTAAGGTGCAAGCGACCGCTGGAGCGTTGAGGGGATCGGCGCCCTGGACATAGTTATCAAAAATTAATACTAGTTAAATTTTCTCTCATACTTATTACATTTACATAAAAACAAAATTATTATGGTTATGATTATTTTCCCCACCTTATTCTTGCCTGAAGCCCGTCCGTTTTCATTCACACTAGCACATTGGATTCTCTCATTTACATGTATAATAAAGGTTTTTCTCCCAGTCTTATCCTTTGGAGTTATATATAGTTAACCAGCATCCTCTAATTCTGTTTTTGTTCCTATAATGTTGGGTACTGTTAGCAGTTTACCTGTATTCGCGATTAAGTTTGCTGTTTTGTCCTGTGAGGCTGTATATATCATGTGTGTGCCTCTTTTTCGTCAGAGTCTGTGGTTTCCCCTTTTGTTACGTAGGAGTCTCTTTCTTTAGTATTCCGGGTTCTGTGTTTACATGAATCATGGTTTGTTTGGCTTCACCCGTCTCGTAGTAGTGGATGTCTGCTTATTATTTTAATATTTGTCTTTATGAAATGACAGTTTGCCTTAGTCACCTAGTCATATTGCGATAACTTTTGCTGTTTGTTTGGTTCTGTAAAGTTCTCTCTTTCTCCATTTCCTCTTGTCTGTTTGGCTGATTTCACGCTTTGGGAAATTCTTTTGATTTATGGTCTACTCAGGTGCCTTAAGGGTAATCTCACTTTTCTGGTTCAGAGCTGGTATCTGCCAGTTTGTGTAACCAGGAATCTGCAGCTTAAGCCAAAGCAACCATGTTCCACGAAATACACGAAAGCTGGAATACCGGAAAAATAGACTGGTAAAAAAAGGGAAATCTCGGATTTACAAAAAGATGAATTAAAAACCTTTGAGAACAAAATAGTAAATTTCACAGGAATACCGATAAGACTATCATTGTAGTTCCTCAAGTTTAATTTCTGGACACGATCGGGAACAGGTCTTTTCTATAGGTCCTGGACATTCTTTTCGCACAACCCTATCTCAGCCTGAGTTGTCACACGGTCATAAAAATAATTAGATTCAATTCAGTATGTGTGAGCAGATCATACCGATCACTTTCAAGTGAAACATTTTGAACATTATACATTAACGCTTATCTCAGAAGGAAAGAAAATAAACCGATATTTTCTCCAAACTAACTCTAGGCCCGAGTTGCGGTTCTCGTATCCTTAAAATTATCATACTGTTCAATAATTACCCAACACTTCCGTATTCGATACATGGTGGAGGTTTCAGCCTCTTATACAAGCTCGAGCGAGTTTTGAATTCACTATAGTAGTAGTTCCCGTCCTTAAAAAAGCTGCATGCTCATTTCAAACTCAAGACCGAATCAAACAATAGGCCCGTAAACAAAGCGTCTAAAATGGGGGAAATATAGTGCGAATCTGGAATAAATTTTATTTTCTTCAGAAAAGTGTCCTTAAAAACGTGTTAGTTTTGCACCTCTCCATCGCCCCTACTTTCATCGCAATCTTGAAAAAATGGCGCCAAAACTCAGTTTTTTGTACACATCTTGCTTGAAATGCATTTTAAAGGAAAATATGTAACAAAAATTTATTTACACAAAATTCCTTACAAGAAAGGTTACCTCTATTTTCCTTCTAGGATGCACTGTTTAGGCTAGAGATGCTTGTAGTTCTGCAACTTTTCCCAGCACCGTTTTGTAACAAAAATTCAATGCTAATTTTCTTGTCTGATAACTTGGGGTCCATATTTCCTTTTGAAACACCAATTCTTAATATCTTATGAAAATAAGCTGCATATTCAAGTAATAATATTAGTAGTATATGTATTACTAATTATGTAATAACCTTGTGAGAATTAATAAGAACGAAATCAACATACAAGACTTTCTTTTGAGTGTTATTTTATTTCGGTGTAATTCAAAGCAAAATAATCATAATAATAAAAACAAATTGCAACAAATTTTATTTTCTTCAGAAAAATAATCTTCCAAGATTCAACAGAAGCAGCATTTCTTTTTCTTCTGTGCTTTTTTCTAGTTTTACAATACTTCAAAATCGCTGTATTAGTATCAGCACAATTGAATGTATGCTGGAAAATGATATTCTGCTCAGGAATGATATTCTTCTTAGCAGTTGAGCTGTATTTCATAGATCTTGGTATGCGCAATGTGATATTAAAGATATGCATGTTTGTTTTTTATTCTAAACAAGTGACGGGATGCTTCAATAACAATGTTCACTATTGATGTGTGTGTGTTTATCAACCTGTATTACGTAGAAGCCTTCTTTTAACAATAGATCTTTCAGCAGTGTGATAATTCGGCTTCGGTTCCTCTGATTTGAAATAAATCTGTTTTGCTATATTCTATTTTCATCAAATATTATAACTGTCGAGGAGTGTGCTAGTTAACGAACTCGTCCTGCAACTTTGGCACTTTTGATTATCATAATTTCAGGCTACCTATCAAAGACAGTTATGATTATTATGTTACGTACGTGATATCAAGATTTTTGCCCCTTTTACGTGCATAGGAATGGTGTTTAGAGGGTTGTAAACTGATCCAGGATGGGTACTAAAGCGAATAGGCAAACATGGGAACTAAACTTGTTACTTCAGATCTACGACATGTTGCCATAGGCGCTCAAGAGGTTTGCTGTGTTGACTGGAAAGTTGCTGCACTTTAATTTTGTGTAAATCTCGACATTTTTCAGTCTTCTTAATTAACAATATTTTCTGCTTAATACTAATGGAAAGTGCAATTCATGTGTTTTTCATTTACTTCAACGTAAAATTATAAGAGATAAAACATTGGCCTGGAATGATATTTTGATCCCAGACGATTCAAATATTCAAATAGCCTGCTCGTCCATATGTAGCAATCAAGGAATATGTTAATTTCAATTCTATACAAGGAAAATTAAATAAAAGATTATCACAAATGTTCGGTTGACTTTGATGATACAAAATGGCGTACGAAAAAAATGCAAAAATTACAACCACCTCTAGCGCCTAAACAGTGCATCCTAGAAGAAAACTGAAATAACCTTCCTTGAGATAATTTTGTGTAGATCAATTTTTGTAGTAACACATTTTGCTCTAAAATGCTTTTCAAGTGATATATATATATAACTTTTTTCTGGCACAATTTTTCATTTTCCAAGATGGCGGCTAAAGCAGGGTTGGTAGAGGGGTGAAAACTAGCACGTTGTTAAGGACACTTCTCTGAAGAAAATAAAATTTGTTACAGCTTTACTTTTCTTTCGCTTTCATTTACACGGAAATAAAGTAGCACTCAAAAGGAAGTCTTGTATGTTTATTTCGTTGCCATGAATTCTTACACATAATTACCAATACACATACTATCGTAATGTTCCCTTTAGTTTTGATTTGGTAGAGTCAAAGATATACGGGATTGGTTTTCAGCCCTCAACCCTTTATTTACATACAAGAACAAAGTTAACAAAATTATCGTCCCGAAGAACACGGTTTACAGTTATTTGAGTATAAATGATTAAAGATGTTTTATTTAATAGTGATTAGTTAGAGGTTATGGAAAAATAGGATGACACCAGTTCCTTAGCAAGCTGCGTGTCGGGAAGTTGTACCAGTTCCTTGGCGAACTACGTGTGCAGATGACACCAACTCCTTAGCGAATTACGTGTCAGGTGGTTGTACCAGTTCCTTGGCGAACTACCTGTGCAGGATAGTTCCAGTACCTTAGCGAACTACGTACTAGGATGTTCCAGTTTCTTAGCAAACTGCGAACGGTTGAAGGAGAGGAGCTGACCACCCGGGGGAAACGAGTGATCCCTCTTGCTCTGTGCAGGTTTTTTTTAAAGGTGAGGAACCACCCTACATTCTTGTTTTTTTTTTTTTACTTGACTTTAGCTCCCTCTGTCTTCCGTTATTTGCTTCATCTGGTGTTAGTTTGAGGAGTTGACCGTTCTCTGCTCCGATGTGTATGTATTATTTGTTTACTTGCATAACCACATGTTTGTTCTATAAACATGTGAGTTATTGTTTATACAATGTCCACGTGTTCGCTATACACGCTGGTCATTACGCTATAAATATTATTACTTGAATATACGTTGTTTTTTTTTTCTTAAGAGGATTAGTGTTGGTGTTTGAAATGAGAATATGGGCCCTAAGTTGTCAGACAAGAAAATTAACATTGAGTTTTTGTTACACAACGGTGTTGGGAAAAATTGCAAAACTACAAGCACCTCTAGAACCTACACGATGCATTCTAGAAGAAAAACTGAAATAACTTTTCTTGCAGCGAATTTTGTGTAGATCAATATATATATGTTTTCTTGCACCATTTTTCGAAGATGGCGGCGAAAGCAGGGGTGATGGAGGGGTTCAAAACTAACACGTTGATAAGAACACTTTTCTGAAGAAAAAAATTATTCCAGCTTTCCACAATTTTCTTCTTTATGGGCCCCTCTAACGTCCCTTATTGACTGGCCTACAAAGAAATTCTCTGCATGCATCCTGGCGTCACTGAGTCGTTTACTTGACCTTTCACTCCTCACCGTCGGGAAGAAGCACTCTGTGGTGGAAAAAATCTCTCTGCGCTGCCGTTCCCTATAGCTTTTTTCCTTCTATTTTTAATACAGCACTAGCCTACTGGTTCTGATTTCCATACTTTTTCAAGACTCTCCATATTCGGTTACTAATACTGCTTAAATACGGCAGTTCTTTTTCCTTGCTGATCGTTATTCTTCTCTTTGTAAACTTTTCTGTTTCTGAAAAAAAATTCATTATTTTCTCAATGTGCTGTATTGTATCCATTTCTAAGTAAAGAGTTTATAAAATATGAGATTTCTCCTTCAAAAGTTTCCTGCCAGACATATTGAAAGCTTGATGAAGCAGGTTAGAAATAACAATTTGTTACTATGTTCGGTGGTTATCGGATCTGGCATTTAAAATAAGGTCTGTGTGCGTTGGTCTCCTAATTAGAATGTATAGGAATAATAGTTCACAGTCTTCTTCGGTCTTCATTGTAAACTTATGTAAAAAATCTTTCTTATTTTTCACACCGTGCTGCCAGATGGCGAACGTAGCATCTACTATCTACACGAACACTTAGTTGGGTTCAAGGACAGCAGTTCTCAATGCCTTTTGCCTCAACATTCCACATAAAAATAAGCTACTGCAGACGATAGTAGTGAACCTATTGCTACTCATTCGTCTGTTCGTAAGAAACGCGATCATATAGGAAACAGGTTGTTGTGAGAAGATATTCAAATAATAATTGTAAAATGTAAGCTGTAAAATTTTCTTTCAGTAGCTACAGTGTGTCTTTAGTGGCACTTTCATAAATAACGAATCAAAGGTGACCAGTATATCATTATCCTCAATAATATCATAAAGAATCCGCACGAACACACATGAATTATATCTATTCATCATGTGAGGTACACAAATACAAATACTTAACTATGGAAAATCATCATGAAAGCTTGAAGTTTCAAAGGAATACAAGGTTTTTCAACTTGGAAAGAAAATTATATTGGCGAAGCTGGAACGGGAACCTACAGCCCTTCGCGTAGAAAGACAACCACGCTAAAAACCACGTCAGCGATCGGCTGTATCAGCTTTCCTGTATCTTAATTGCTGGTTTCTTTACACAAATTCACTTTGATTATGCGTTTTTACATTTTTGGTTTTGACAGCAAGTGCTGGAAAACATGTCCACCTGTCAGTCTGTGGATAACTTTCAATTCAGGAACCACTAGAACTACGAAGGTGGTTCAGATAGTGTAGGAAAAATATCGACGAGTTTAAACACGTATAGATCATCCAGATTGAATGAGTAGGGCCAGAGATAGTGGGCGGGGAACTCATTTCACCCAAGTAACTTTCAATTCAGGAACTACTAGGGTTAAAAAGGTGGCTGAGGTGCTTTTGGAAAGTTATCAGCGAGGCGAGTGCAAACGCATATAGACCATCCAGATTGGATGAGTTGGTTTCGAAAAATGGAGCGTACTCATTTTTCCATATTAACTTCCAACTTTTACGGCTACAGTGATGGCTGAGATGTCCTTGGAAAGGTCTCGGCGAGAAGAGTTCAAGCCCTAAAGCTTGGCAGCAGCACATGAATGATCTCCACCTTACTTGTTTCCTGAATATAACGTACAATATATTGTTATATTGTATACCGTCCTATTATGATAGATTAAAAACTTTTGCAATGTATGAATATTAATTGCACGTAGCTGGCAGAGCTTGAAACTGAGGGATCAAAGACAGTGAATGTGTGTCTGTACGCCTCTGTAGGCGTACTTTTCATACTAAAGGACACCACACAAAATCAATGGAAAAATCCTTTCGATCATTTTTTTTTAACTAGCATTTCGTTAGTTCATAAACATCCTGAACAAAAGTCAAAGTCTCAATGGGCACAAGTCAATAAAATTGAATTCAGAGCTTCTACGAGGATAAATAAGTATAAGATGGCCTGAACCTATTTATTATGTTTGTGCAAAATAAGATTGCATGCGCTAAATAAAGCAGGCTATTGGAGTGAAACAGAAACAAAAATGCGTTTTTTTAAACTCAAACTTGGGGTACTTAAAGGTGGGTCTAGAGGGCCGCCCAACTAAATAATTAAGTCGGAGGACATATGTATAAAGGATCACCTACAGCTGCTTATCATGTTTTGTCTAAAATAAACGTTCACGTGCATTATTGTACGTTACAGTGGAATGATATAAATGAAACAATTCTGTATTTCTAAATAGATCTGTATTTCTTGTTACAAAAAAAAAAAAAGGTTTATTTGAATTATGAGTCGATTAAACAAATAACGTTAACTACGATATGCATTGCAGGTACTAATTACACTGTCCAGAACATTAGTTGGTGGATACTTTACATATTGTTGGTGTCGAGCATATTCCTAGTACCTGGATTGATGCAATATGGACGCACGTATCTTGAGCTGTTTGCAACTCAGGTTCCATCTCCCGGTTGTGTATTATTTGACCAGTCAGATCACTTAATTCTTACATCTCCCGCTAGATGGATTAGTTATGCTCTACGTGAATATTTATTGTTTCATTTGCATTTCTCCATTCCTGTGTAATATGGAAAAGGTCGTTCATGAGTGGCTTCTGGGTTCTGCTCCTTTTTAGTAGGAAGTGAGTATTATTTAGTATATTATTTTTTATGGTTAATTCATACTTAATGCTATTTTATTTATTTTTAGTAAAGATGATTCTCTATTAGTAAGTTCTGATTTTCTACAGAGGATTTTTGTGTTCGTTGTTTTCGTTTGGCTATTTAGCTTTTTGCTGGATTATAGAGCTTCTCTTGCCTGGTGTGTCTGTCTGTGAATGGTGGATTTTTCTTCGACCAATATAGACGGAGGAGGCACTTAAAGTCTACGTAACTAATTTTCTCCGGAAGAGGTTTTAAGTCATATCCAAGTAATGTAAATCCGACCCTTCGAGATTTGTACACCTTTATCTAGGAGAGAACTTTCTTATACATATTAATTCTTATAGGGACTATGAAGTCAAATGTGATATAGTCCAAATTATTAGCGTCATATGCTACGACACATTCTTGTGGGCCACGCCATATTAGTAATTTAGATATTTTGACTTTCCTTCCGATTATGGTGGAGTAATTTCTGGAATTTTCCATTTTTTTAAGAGCAGCAATAAGAGCGACGAGGAAGGAATATTGTAGTATAACGACAACGTCGATCTGGAATAAATATTTATTTCTGCGGTCCGTTTCGCAGTGAATCCCTAAATGAGGAAGCTAAATAATATGGCACGTCCAATGTTGATAAAAAATATATATACAAGTTTATTGTTTAGTTACTTTAGATATGAGAAATGGGTACATAGAATACAAATACTATAGATGTGAATAGTTTCAGATGTTCGGTAAGTCTGAGTGAGTAAGCAGATAATATTACAAGTGTCACAAATGTGCTCTATTACTACTGAGAGAAAAATATGAAGTTTCAGAATATTGTACGTAAGGTACACACTTACTACTGAGACCAAAATTAGATTCTTGTGAGTACAAGAATTTAATCATATTCAAAGCTTAGCGCAAATCACCAACAATAATAATAAAAAAATCAAAGTCTGCATATACTTAACGTTTAGGTTTTCCTCGCTAGGTGACTACCAGACCAGAAGCTCTGTTAGTTTACCTTGGTTTGTTAAACGAAGAACTGATACTTTTGCTACAAAAATCTAGAGCTTATATACTAAAATGAATATACATCTAAAGGTTTTTTTTTTCTTTTTAAAATAAACAAGATTGAGAAGTTACTTACTTTCTGGATATTTTCAGTTTCAAGGAAAACACGTCTCTAGTTACACAAAAACAACTCTGAAAGAATAGTGATTTCTTTTAGGTTACCAGTAAATATATTTGTCGTTCTACGATTATTTCTAATCGTTTCTGACATTCGTTAGATAACATGTTTGTAGACCATTGTTGGTAAGTGGTCAATAGAGAAAGGCATTGTACCTTCTGGAAATAACATTTCAACCAACAACAGTTACGATGTATATCTGCTGAAATAGCTACAAGCTGTTATCTGATATCGGCCATTCCATTGTGACGGATGTGACATTCCGACAAATCTGACAGCAGTTGTGAATTTTTTGAGGGGGCAGTCATTGGAGTATTATGACTTTGGTTGATGTTATGTTGTTTCGTTTGCTTAACTGTTTTTAACAATATAAATTAAGTGCTCATAAATAACTGTCTTTTTAGAAAAACGATATTATAAATGTGACGGGTGTGAAATTACTTGTATTACATGAAATTACGACCTAGTTCACAGCATTTAAAAACTCTCTTCGGTATACAGTGAAACTGAACTACTGTGATTGCTTTCCCATTAGGTTCACTGTCTTCTGCATTGGGGTATTAGATATTTGTAGATAACTGTATGTTTATTATATTTTTTAAAAAAAAGATGTTTCCTGTGACCGGTGTGACACTGTTCACAGGATTATGCTTTCAGGAATATTTTGTGCCTAAAGATGTTGAAATTTTACAGATTTCTATTTCCAAAACACAGTTTATGTAAACAGCCAACTTGTTTTAGCAGTAGTATAATACAAGGGCCTGTAACACAAAAAAAACTATAAAATATAGTTAATTTCTCACGGGCCTAGCAGGTATGTAGTCAAAAGCAGATTCTGTGAAAGAACAAAATGCTTTGGAGATCCCAACTTAATAATTGGAATCAGAACTGTTATTAAATGAAACATATATTAGGAATACTGTAGATCACCTTAATCTTTAAAACGCTTCCACGTTTTCCATGTTCGATGAACTGGAATAGGCCACAAAAGTACATACATGCCAAAATAACACCAGCGAATATCTGTAGAAAACAAACATCTTAAAAGGGTTGTTAAATATCAAACTACTCCTAATAGAAACACTTATGGCCAATAAATGGCCCAGAGATACTGAAGTGGCTTTCATGATCATCTCTTATGCACATAGCCACAAGTTCAAACTCCGAAGTGGTCAATCAAACGAAGAGGTTCAGAATCCAACTAACCAAAGAACTGTCCTGTCCTTCCAAGCCCATCAGACTGTTAAAAAGATCAACAGTGATTAAGCAACAAGTATTTTTTTAAAAAAAATTACTGGTAACAACCCAACAAATACAGTGCAAATTGTCTATACAAACTCAACAATAGCACACAAAGAGGTCCAATTTAACCAAATAACTGTAGACGAAGTCCTTAGAAACCCATCAGCCTGTTGAAGATGTCGACAGCAATAAAACAACGACTATTTAAAAACATACAAACAACACAACAGCAAAGTGTAAACGGTGTATACAGCCACAACAAAAACAACGGATAATAATTATTATTATAAATAATAATAGTAATAATCGCAGCACAACAGCTGTACGAAGTCTGTACCAAAAAATCAGGCCCAACCAAACACAGAATACTGTCCCCAACTCGTAGTTCTTCATATTTGAGAATCGAACCCAGTACTAACAAATATATTTTTTGAAATTATAATTTCAAATATATATTTACAACTAAGAACAGCAGGCGAGAGAATCCCAACCCAGGGAATATCATCTTATACTTTGAAAATACGCCTCATCAAAAATATGTAAATATGCACTTTTAGCTACCACTTCGCCGCATATATAAGACCTAAACAGAGGGATTTTCTGTTATGGCTCCGAGGGCTCGGGCTTCAAGTCCCGCTTCCAGACTAAATACAAGTACTGAAGATTCACAGTGTATAGGACCCAATGATAGCATTTCATTACTTTTGAAGTGCCTTCTTTCGGCCACCAAAATTCAATTTGTAAATTCGTCACACTCGCCACACTAGTTTTACCTGGAATTAAAAACTTCCTTTTCTGTAATATTTTATTCATATGTACAGCAGTCGTACACCACGCCATTTTTTCTGTACACCGAGCCACTCTAGGTACAGATACAATTAATATTAAAGAGTGAAAAGTATGGGACTGGACCGGGGATCGAACCCGGCGCATTGGGACGGTGACCCAAAGGTCCAGGAGTTCGATCCCCGGTCCAGTCACATACTTTTCACTTTTTAATATTACGTTCAGTTAGTTGATTGTTGTCCATCTCACTATTTGGTTTTACTATTTTGTTATAGGTGAGTTCGTTTTAAATTTTTGTAATATGAGTTCATTTTACTTCGTCGCCACTGATAATACTGGTGATACTAAGGTTGTAGTTCTATTTTTTTTAAAGATAAAGGCAAATATACATATTCCCTAAGTTTTATTTATACGTTAAGGAATCTGTATATGTGCTAATTACAGGAGTAAAACCGAAAGTCAAGTCATTGCCAAGACAATATCAATCATTGTTGAACATACATTATTCATATATATTGTTATCCCAACAGTACTGTGTGTGTACTTACTATACATTTACTGTGATTTCTTTAGCTGGCAATATTAAACTTTTCACTTAATTTATTAAAACTTTTGTGCAGTTATCAAGGTTGCACGAATTGAGGAGTTGGGAGTCGGCAACTCTGAAACAAATTATAGTAGTTTTTATTTTATTCTAATAAAGGATGTAGTTTCTTCGGTTGAGACCATGTTTGATGGCAGTACATTGTTTGAGGTGAGAAAACGGTTTCTTTAACAATGCCAATAAAAATATAGATAATTTGTAAGGTGTGTGTGTTTATGAATTAACGAAAATAATGTCAGGTATTGCAAGAATACTATATATAATGGTTTGTAAAGATGATTATATATGTTTGTACTAGAGTGTACATGCTCTCTGAATAGAATCCTATGCTCTAAAAGTGAAGGTCGTGTATCTTTTGAGATTCTATATAAGTATGCACGGTACTTATGTTTTTTCTTAAGCAGAAGAATGAAGTGTAAAACGTAATGTAACTTAATCGGCTAACCTAGTGTTGAGTTTAGTTTGTGTTAGTCTTGGCTTTGTTTTTAGAAACACATTTGGTCACTGAACGTTATCACATCATATGATACCTATCACGTTGGTGAAGTCGAACAAGGATTCAGATAGAAATGGCGACTGGTTTATCCATATTTGAGCAATTTGATGTCGAGCAAGGGGATATTAACTTGTATTTAGCATGATTTGAATCGCTTTGCGTAGTGCTGAACAGTCCAAGCAGGGTTGTATATTAATAGCAGTAATTGGTTCAAGCTTATGAACTGCATCATGCTTGTACACCCACAGCGATGAATTCTGACGAGTGTACTGAGTTAAAAGGTTTGCTGATACAAACATACAGTAAGTAAGTCAGTGAAATAGTAGCTCGTTATGAATTTCATCATTTGTACCAAAACCTTATCAGATGGTAAATTAATATGTTAAAGACATGAAAAGGAAGATCACGGAATGTCAGTATGGATCTTTTGTTGACATAATGATTCAAGATTAATTGTTTTTTGGCGTGGTAAATGAAAATATAAGGAGGACGGTCGAGATTGCTATAAGCATTAAACAAGCCGAAAAAGACGCTCTATCATTAACATCCAGGCTGAATCATTCTGAAAAATATACAGCAAATACGATTTCAGAGGGGTCAGGGCTTCAGGCACTCGCAGCAAGTGAGATTCTACAGAGGGTAAGCAAAAGGTTTGTTGGAGATGTGTCGGTAGACACAGGTTGAGTAAGTATCCAAATTTTAATTCTCGTTGCTTGAAATGTGGACAGCTGGCGAACTATAGTCTGGCTGGTGTTTACAAATCTAGTGGTAAGGAGAACAAATCGGAAGTAGGCCTACTACAGTTGGCAGATAACAATCAGGAAGAATTGTCACAGTTAACATCAGTCATAAACACTTTTAGTGGCAGATGATTTGTTGCTGGCGGATACTATCGATATGAAATTAGGCAAGGGAAAGATCGATTCTATGCCAATATTGTTCTTATCCTTTCAAAATATGTATAAAGAAATTACATACACAGGTTCGAACAAAAATATTATGTCACAAGGTTTTGCTTTGAAACACAACCTAAAAGTGATGCAAAAGGAACCAGTTACCGCTTTACAATTTCTCAACGGAACTCAGGAACAGTAGTAGTATCTACAAATTACGAACAAGTTAGTTAGACATGTAATACAGTTTTCTGTGATCCTTAATGATCTAGATTATGTAATTATAGGCAGAGAAGGTATTAATATTCTATCACTTGGTTGGCGTCAGCGTTTATGTAATCAGAAAGAGTTGGTAATAGGACATGGCAGAAGTTTTAATGATGACTCTCAAAGAAGGCATAATAAATCGAGATGTGAATGGGAACTGGCAGAATTAGGGGCTCACAATTAGCTTTTAGAGCAGGCGTATTAAACGATAGAACAGAAACTAGAAGGGCTCGAAACAAAGTACTTAAAGGCGTTACAGTTTCGGGAAATGGGGGAGCTGAATAAAGAACAAGTTTATTTCAAAAATTACCTATTCAGCAAAGATGAAGAGCTTATGATAGATACAACACAGTTAAGTGGGCATATGAAGAAACAATTACAGTTGAATAGTTCAGGATTAAATCAGAAACAAGAACTAATGAGTTAGGCAGTACAGACAGAATCTAGTTTCTTAGAGACTGTATCCCTATAAGTACAAAATAGAGTTGAGTATACTAAACTGGTTGATACTGAGCTTTCGTTGACGTCAGTAACGAGAGAGGAAGGTGGTCTGGACAAACAACTTGTAGCTGGAAGAGTTGACAATTTGGTTCCAGATAAAGTTGATATAATAGAGGAAACTACTGGGCAGATGGAGAAGAGTGATAATAGTATTCGTAGTATAGAGTCAGAGATTAAGTAAGAGGAATTAGATCCGATGAATAATGACAAACAAAATGAGGATGCAGTGGTAAACGAAGTCAGGAATGGAAAGAAGAATTCAGTAATAGTACCTACAACAGAGTTCGATGATTGTAAAAGTTTAGAAGAACGGCCTCGATGAAGTGATTCTTCTAACTGGATGACTGATGAAGATTTATTGACTGGGAGAGTTGATGGTTTGCCTGAATGGTTGAAGCCCAAAAATTTCATACTGTGAATGATGGTTGTGGTTCAATTATTATACTAGCGGGGAAAAAATGCACGGTTGCACGAATTGAGGAGTTGGAGTCGGCAACTCTGAAACAAAAGATAGTAGTTTTTATTTTATTTTAATAAAGGATGTAGTTTATTTGGTTGAGACCATGTTTGATGGGAAAGACATTGTTTGAGCTGAGAAAAACGGTTTCTTTAACAATGTCAATAAAAATATAGTTTGTGAGGTATGTGTGTTTATGGCGGAATATTGAGTTTGTTTATGAATTAACGAAAATAATCTCAGGTGTTGCAAGAATACTGCATGTAATAGTTTGTAAAGATGGTTATATATGTTTGTACTCGAGTGTACATGCTCTCTGAATAGAATCGTATGTTCTAAAAGTGAATGTATGAGATTCTATCCAAGTATGCACGGTACTTATAGTTTGTCTTAAGCAGAAGATTGAAATGTAAAACGTAATGCAACTTAATCGGCTAACCTAATGTTGAGTTTAGTTTATGTTAGGCTTGGTTTTGTTTTTGGAAACACACATGTTTACTGAACGTTATATCATATCATACGATTTGATCTATAAAAATACTTCAAGACAAAGCACGAATATGTTATAACTCATCAGCTCTTAAAGTAATTTTGAATATTCCATTCAAAATACAAATATCTTTAGCTAGTTCTGTATTGTCAAAAAATGCAACTGGTAATAGTGATTTTGACAGTGACTAGTCAGTATTGTTTACATGAGTTAAGTATGACTAGGCCTAATAAATGGTTTTGCAGCAATTCTAGAGGTACTGTGACAGGACGCGCCTATCCCATGTGAAATGTGCAAAAGCAGTTGATTTTTCACGTTGCGTGGGTCCGCTCACTTCGAGCGAAGTGACAGAGCGCTCCGCTCAGTAACGTGGCAGCAGCCCGAACGTACACCAGACGGTAGCTCGAAAATGTGATGATACGAAACAAGGGACAAGGAGTAATAAATAATAAGATTAACGACTATTTTTTGAGTGAAACCGTACAGAAATTCATTCACAAGTGCTGGAATGTGTGACAGTTAAATACATATAAAAATTTCCACATGAAAATTCAAGGTAAGGAAATAATTGACGGAAAACTGTGACGTGCTTGAAGGCAGGCAGGATACGAAACGCAAGCACGAGGTTATATACAAGTAAGTGTATAATTGTCATAATTTCTACGAAAACTATAATAATTATTGACGTACGGCTTGTATACATTACATGCGTGCATAATAATAAGTGATTCTATAGTGCGGAACTTAGTCCAAATACAAGTGAGTATCTGTACCGGTAAAGATGATTACGTCTGATCGTCCAGGTACACGACGCATATTGAAGTATACCCGACAAGGCCTTTACGTAAAATAAACAGTGAGTGAGAAAAGAGCTCTTCGCGGTGTATTCGTACAAGTCGATGATTATACGAAGCTGTGGGCATAATATTATTTTATCCATATAAATATAAAGCATAATATGTGGAACAAATTCTTACCAGTAATTTATGAACAGATGCATCTTTAAGAGGTAAATCTATAAGTAAAGGCAGTGCACTGACGCAAAGTATTGCTAGTTAAAGTTGTGGTACTGGCTAAGTAATCATTCAAAGGTACTCAACATATATCCTCTACAGCCTCGAGACAAACTTGTTTGTTACATAATGTGATCAACTGTTTTAAGCGATCAATCTACATCCCTTGAACGCATTTTCTGTGCCCATTTGGGTTTTTTGCCCAATGGGTTATGTACACATTTGTGTACATTGGGTTTCAACTACACATCCTAGTTAAATACAATAAAACGCCCTGTTCTACATTGTAACGTACTTTTTATTGTTTTCTTGGCCTGTTGAAACACAAGTTTGTTACAACTGTGCATTTTTTATTGAAAGCTAAAATTAAGTTCAATATTGAATTACATAATAACATTATACAACATATTTATTTTTACTTTACAAGATACAACTAACTGAGAAGGTAGTTTCTTGTTTGCTGTATTGAATTACTCTATAATATTTTAACACATTTAGTTATTTGTTTTACGGAAGATACAAATCCGTGTGTGCAACAATTGAATTTTTATTTTCGGCCCTTAGGCATCTGAGGCTCATGCTGGCATAGGAGAGGGAAAGGATTAGGGAAGGTGTCGCGGTGCCATCCCGGCATTTGCCTGGCGTGACTGAGGAAAACCCGTGGAAAACTTTAGTCAGCATGGTCGACCGCTAGGATCGAACCCAGGACCATCCAACACGTTAACATTACAACAATATGGAACATTTATTCTAACAATGGAAATTTTTGAAGAGGTTGACCTCTGACCACACGTTTCGTACATTTATTTCTGCTTCTTCGGGTACAACCTTTTCTTTTACATCTTGCAGCTATACTAAGTTCAGTGTCCTCAGGAAGATGCTGTGCATTCACTTTACGAGCTTCTTGAATGGGTAACTTTACATTTCTTGGTCTTCCAATACAATTTCTCATTCGCGGTACATCACGCTCATGCGAACTGATCCCATTTGATTCACACACACCACTAGAGATTCTGCAACTCTCATTTAAAAAGCGATGATTAAGGGTCTCTTTCTTACTTTAACCACATGCTTTGCTTATCATTTTGTATCGCAGCCACGCATTGGAGCATTCAGTATCCATGAAATGTTCTAAGACGTACTGACCATTTAACTTTTTTATGCATCTATACGCTGTGATCATTCGATTTGAAAGATCGACACCACCCATATGTTTGTTATAATTTCCCACAATGCTTGGTTGTTTTACAGGCATGTACTTCTTTTCATTCTTCGAATAACGATCTATTGTTGTTATTGGATCTACTGAATGAACTGTAGAAGCTATAGTTACAGCACGGTCGTCATACCATTTGACTACTGCAACTTTTCCATTTTTTCTAACTTTGAAATCCATAGAACCTCCATTCTCTTTTTTTCAGATCCTCAACCTTCTCCAAATTGACTTGAGGAAACCTGTTTATCAGTGTCGTCCCTGTTCCTGATATTCCCTTGTCTAATAGTGCTTCAAGAAGAGCAACTCCAGTGAAATATCGATTAAAATACAAATTTGAAAGGTCTTCGCAAACCGAATGTCTGCGCGTCTTCCTCGTCCCAACTTCCCTGTGGTTTCGTTTGTTAACTTTGTAGTTCCTCCTTAATAAACTTCCATGTCTAGTATTTTCCGAAAGATATTAACACGTCGACTGCCATGCGTACCAAAAATGAGCAACAAATATCCGACTGCTTGAATTTATTTTAAGGCCTTTAGGCAACTACGGCTCAGGCTGTATGGATTATGATGGGATAAAAATTGGTGGAATGAAGAAAGTGGGAAGAAAGAGGTGCACCCCGAGAAAACCCACGCGCACGGTGCTTGTCCACCACAAAGCCCACATGGCAAGAGCATTGATCGATCCGATGACTCCTAGCACAAGAGGTGAGCGCTCTACCAACTGAACCACCGTGGCCCAAAATCTCCTAATGTATAAAGTTGTGTCACCATGCATTCGAGATTAGACGCTAGGATGTCATCCAATAATTGGTCTATTTCCTCTGGTTGTAAGGAAAGATTAGTGAAAAATCACACAAATAGATTTGAGGAGGACAAATGTTGAAAGGGAAATAAATGATCTCTATGAAATAACAAAATGAACTGTCTTTACTTAGTATCGCACACAATAATAATTATTGTTGTTGTTATTCTTCTTCTTCTTTTATTATTATTATTATTAGTAGTAGTAGTATCATTATTATTATTATTAGAAAATGGCAATGAACCAAAACAAATATATCTGAATTGACCTGGTTTTGGAGAATGGACCGGGTGTGTACATATCGTCGGTGAAGGGACGAAGTGGCGTAACTCGAAAAATTGCGTTTTTAAGTTAAGACTACCATTCATGTTTGACTAACCTCCTCTGTTACCTGTCAAAATTTCGTGGCTAAATTCCCACTGGTTCCGGAGGTCATCGCCGGCTACGATTCGCACCCTTCAATTGGCGTATCTTGAATTTTTCTATATTAAAAAAAATGCGAAGGGACGTAAGATATGCCCATTTGTTGTTTCAGTCCAAGTAAGGATAGAAAACATACGTGGTTGTTTCTTTCAGTTTTCTATGTTCGTATTTGATCAGATTCCAGTTTCCTATATTTAGGATTTAGAATTAGCAACATTGTGCAGCTGGCTCTTGTTGGAAGAAGTTGCTCCCAAGATGGATGTATTAGTAGAGTGGGATACTGGAGGACTGAATGTTGTAGCAGATGAGGAATTGGTGTGTATTTCAGGAAAGGCAATTGCTGTTGGTTCCCGTGCAAAAATGTATTGGTTACCGGACAGACAGTGGTATTGTGGTGTAGTGAAAGACATAGAATGTTCCGACGCTTCGGTGAAGAAAAGCGTCAACACCTGGTGAAAGTGAAGATGATGTTCCCCTTACACAATTAATAAAAGGAAAGAAATGAAACGAAAATCTGTTTCAATTACAGTGATATTATACATTGTGATGGAGACGATTCTGACGTTGATCCAACATATAAAGCGGAAAGTGAAGTACGAGGCTGTGAAAGAGAAGTATTCAGTGCATGCCCGATGTGCAATATCTTGTTGTGCTGGAAACACTTCGAATAACCAATGAATTATGAAGAGGGCCATGAACTGATTGAACCTTCGTGTAATATGAAGAAACGAGTGAACGAGACATCCAGAAGTGATGTAAATGTGGACCCACTGCCAGAAAGCTACGAAATGGAAGGATCTCCTAGAGAAGAAAAGCATTTGTTGCTTGAAAAAGAGGCTGTCGAAAGAGAAAGAGAAGTGCAGCCAAAGATTTACAAAGCAAGGGTGAATCATATGTTAGTCCATACACAAAAAAGGTAGTTCCAGGAAGAAATCTGAAAGTAAGATGTGACGGAAAATGTGAAAATTTGGTAAAGAATGATTTAAAATCGCAGATGATGAAAGACGTGAAATTTTTTAAGGACTTTTATGCAAGTGGCGATCTTCAGCTTCAGCGAGAATTCATCAATAGATACGTAAAGGTTTCTGATGTTAAACACAAAACTACGCAAAATGAATCTCGAAGATCAAAAACAAATCATTACTTTTTACCTAAGAAGGGAAGAGAAGTAGTATCCGTGTGTAAAATCATGTTTTTAAACACACTTTCAGTATCAGAGAAAACAGTGTGAACTGCTCTAGCCAAACGAAGAGACTCAGGTGTCAGAGAGAAACAGAAGAGAGGAGGAAGACGTCAGAGCCAACTGGAAAGGGAGAAAGTAATAGAGAAAAAATAGAACACAAACAGATTCCCAAGAGTCGAATTTCACTATTGCAGGAAAGATACAAAAAGACAATATTTGAATTCGGATCTCACGAAAAGCAAAATGTATAGAATATTCATTCAGGATCATAAAGATAAAATAACCCCATTATCAACTTATCAGGCATACAGAAAGATATTCAAAGGCATGAACCTTTCTTATCATCGACCGAAAAAGGATACGTGTGGTCTGTATAGCAACTTTCTGGAAGGGGATTAGCACAAGAAAAGAAAATGGAAGCTAAAGATACACCGGACTTTCAATACAAAACTTGCTGCAGTGTTTGATTTGCAACAAGTCATTTATCAAGTTATTTTATAAAAGACTACTATCAACATACAATTTGACAGTCTATGATCTGAAAACAAGGGAATGTCATTGCTTTGTTTGGCACGAGGGAGTGAGCCTCAGAGGTGCATGCGAAATCTCCACTTGTTTGCACAATTTTCTTCACCAATTGGATGGAAAACAAGTTGAAGAAGTTTACTTGTTCGCTAATGGTTGTACAGGCCAAAATAAAAGCTCAATAGTTGCAGCCCTGATGCTCTACACTGTTACTATGGCTCAGTATACCAGAGTAATCATCCTACTTAGCTACTATCAATTTTCAGACTAACCATACACTGTGCATTCCCTTGGATACAAGAATTTCTTAGATTTCTGAGATGTCGAATCAAATTTGAGGATCATATCTGTACGGAAGGATGATAATGGTGATAAAATTGACTGGACAGGCATACGAGAACTAATGATGATCAAGGATCAACCAGCTAAAATTTATTTCATCAAAACTCCGAAGTGTCTTCACTCACATCCCCCAAGGATTCTACCACAGAAGTATGCAGATTTGACGTCTTTATGTGAAGGAGATACGCCTGTAGTGAGAGACCCTGAATTTGTGTATTTCTACAAAAATCTTCCACACTGAATAAAAGTTTATTTAAAAAAAAAAACTCCTCATAATATGCTATTGTACGAGCCTCGGTCCCATAGTTATTCTTAGTTAAATGAGTATGAATTCTGGTTGTACTTATAACTAAGAATAACTATGGGAATTGTACGATATAAAGTGTTACTATATCTTGAATTGCACTATATCCATTATTAATTTCTGTATTTTATTCATTTATCTACTATTTTTAAAAGCACTGGATTTAATATATAGATATGACTGTATGGATCACTTACAAATAAAGGTATAAATATAAATATTATTAAATACTATCTCTACATACCAGAAAAATCTTATTTTCTCTATTTGATAGGGGCATAACTTTAATCTTAATTTTTAAAAAGAAAAGGCGAACGGGCGTAAGTGATTCCAGCAAATTTTTCCAACAGAAATGAAAACATGTTATTTTTCTTTCCAGATGTAACAACAATCATACACTTCTTGTGCAAAATTTGAAATGGATACAGTAAAAATCAAATGAACAAGATGGTATTAGTTTAACAAAAAAAAACTTCAAATCGCTCTCCTGAAAAATCGTAGAAGTCAAGATACGCCACTTCGCCCTTTGACCGACGATATGTGCACAAACAGTGAATAGTGACTGTTGATGCAAGCACCTAATGGACACATTTATGCACATACTATTTTATACCATCATAAGTAAAATTATATTAACGCTACAAACAAAAAAGCATATTTACACAGAACGAGGAAGCTTTCTGTACTCAAAAATCAAATTTTTTGAAGCTTCAAGCGTAAAGAAATGTTTTAAAAGAGCACTTACTGTGGGAAATCTTCCTTCGCTTCGCATCACGTGACATCATGATATCCAGTTCCCCGCCAGTGCATCAAGGGAAGCTTCTACGACCGCGCAAACGAATCTGTGTTAATTCAGAATCTGAAGTTCATGTCAGGACCACGACACAGCAGGACAACAAAGTAATAAAGGAAATACATTTCTTTTCTAATTTGTACACAAATGTGTACGCTGGGACGGACGAATATATGCAGTACTATTGGCTGTTTCAACCATAAACAAAAGTGTATAAAATACTTAATTTGATACTCTGTACCTACGTTAATGTGACATAATTTGATACAAAGGACTGCATAATTAGTTATAGCAACCAAATACCATTATCAGTGGACGTCATTAAGCAGTCATACAAAGTCAGTACATTAGGTTAGGCTACATTAAGTCTGATATTAATCAAAGAAGGAAATACAAACTATTGATACGAGATCGTCGATAAAAACTGAAATAGTTTATTGTAGCTGTCAAAGTAATACAGTTCCAATAGTACTACATCAAACATTATTATTAGACGAATAGTAACAGGATCATAATTTTATTCTGGTTGCTGTACTAGATGGCAGCTTCCATCCGATATGTACTGTGAGTGAAAATAATTTCGTCCTAAAAAGAACGTATTTTCAACATTAGGTATAAGTAATATATTTCGCCCTGAAAAGGACGTACGTACATAATAACTGAGACAATTTCGTCCTGAAAAGAAAGTTTTTAAAAATTCTTCATTTGTTGGCACCCCCCACGCTTTTCGGTATGGGACGATAACGGTAACCAAAATAAAAAATTACTGTATTTACACACTGCACATCGCGAATTCTTCATCCAACACGAAAAAATTTTTTTTTGTATAAGCCATTAACCATTTTCCCGGATTTTCTTGTATAAGCAGAAAATTCCCGCTTTTCCTCGACCGTTTCAAACTCTCGACTTATTCCCTGATTTTCCCGGATGATAGACACCTTGAGGATGTTATGAACTATCGAATCCGATGTTTCAAAGAATTTGATCGAAAGGGCTTTCCCACTGATTTTGTGCAATGTCCTCTCCTTCTCAATATCCTACCCACAGAATGGATTTCTGAAATATGATACTTCAACTTAAGTGCTGTACCCTATATTCTATGCCCAAGATGAATGTACGCTCCTCACACATATGAAGACTTTAGGGCACAGCTACCTGTTGGGCCCTTAAAGTGCGCTTAATCTGACGAAGTAGCTGATATAGTGTCGAAACTGTAACGTGTTACCTGTTTTTATTATTTTGAGCTTGCCTTGTCAGCGATTTTATCTGTTTTAGAAACTTTAGACAATCGCTCGTTTCTCCTATCAGGTACTGTATAGTAGAAGAACAAATTTCTTCAATGATGAGGACAATAAACGACCAATAACGATACCGGTCGGTCATAAATCTTAATCAAACTGGTATCCTCCGCTTAAGTGATAGCATGATGTGTGTGTGGGATTCCTATTGTGGGATTCCTATTGTGGGATTATTCTTTATTGACAGTCAGTCAAGAGAAGATTATCGGCAGTTGTTACACAAAAGTGTCTCTCCATTCCTGTTGCCTGATAATGGGATATTTTCCGTATTTCTTCCAGTGTCACGTCAAGGCACCCATTATACCACTCTCCAGACGTGTTGGTGAGGTTCATCAGGAATGGGAGACGAAAAGAGCACTTCAATCTGATCTGATGTTGGAAAGGCAATTTGACGGATAAGGCTAACAGTGATTTTTCTCACATGTAGATAAAATCAGTTATTGGTTAAGTGACATTACAATTAAGCACTCTTCAGTTTATCTGGTAAAATTCTTCATCGGATTCATAGTTGATATGGCATAGCTGCCTTCCTCTTTCCTTTACCATCTGTCGCAACATTACCTAGTTTGCGAACCTGTAATAATCTTTTACTAGTGCTATAAACCATATTTAGTACATAAATGAGTTACCCAAACCTATGTTGAAAAAGCACTGTATTCTATATATATATATATATATATATATATATATATATGAGAGAGAGAGAGAGAGAGAGAGAGCGTCATTTTAATTTTCTTTTAAGTCAAAATTATATTGCTCTCGGCTAATGTAATTCTGAACTGATGCAATTATATATCCGTTCCCGCTTTTCTATTGCGTCTGTGAAGTTTCAGTACTCCTGTCTCAGCATTTGACTATTAACTATCCTTTCTTTTCCTACCTTTTTTTACCATCTTATATATATATATAGCCGAGAAACAAGGAGAGGACCGACAAACCGAGACTGTAGCCCCAAAAGGCTTCTGCCATTAACTGGGAGACAACTTAATTCCTCTTGCTAAGGCTTAAGGGAACTGACCGGGATAGACGCCCAATGTTCAAATCAATTCGTTCACATCGGGGCCCTGCTAGTACTCGAGCAACTGCCTGGCGAACGAACATGGATGGGCTGCTCACCATCCCTTATTAGCAGTGTGGTGAGTCAAATGTCTGCACCCCCCTCCTTTCTTATCACATAATAATACAAGTAAGGAAACAGACTCGGAGAGCTTCATTAACCGCAGGGCGGAATGCAGCTGGCAACTGCTGCGGTCAGACATGAAGCGAGTCAGAGGGTCAAAATGCCCGGGTTTCGACTGTAGACTGCCAACTACAAGTTTGAAAAGACAGTGGCGACACGTAGCGGACAAAGCATCAAAACTGGAGAACTGACTGCCGTAGCGCGTCGATTTCCGGAACTTGAAATAATAACTGTATAGCGTGTAATTACTGGATACGATTGTGGAAGTAAACATGTTGAAAATACAAAGAAAACGGGTTAGAGTTATTGAAGGTTAAAACCAGGTTTTATTTTCGCGCTTAAACCATGAATAAAGGCATTCTCCCACAGACGGCATGTTGAGGTGCTGGTCGTAGGGGTAAAATGTGTATTATGGCAACCAGGAAAGATAGGTCAAAATTGGTGTTGTGAGACTCGATGTGTAAGAAGACTTGGGCATCTGGTTTGCTAATAGTGCACAAGTGCCGATGGTTATTAACACGTACGTTGAGAGGTACACCTCTTACCCCCACATAAAAGGTATCACAGAACTTGGAGGTTAGGATGTATATAACATTAGAGATGTACTGGCCATTAGCAGTATTGATATTGTGTGTGGGAGAATTGATGATAATGGACCAGGTCTTACATCTGGATCTCATGCTTGCATGGGTACCGGTGAGGAAGGATTTGTACGGACTAAGATGTTTCTAAGATTAGGTGGATGTTGAGACACTAATCTAGTTTGGTGAGGAATACTGATCTTTTGTCTGGTCAGATTGGAGAATGTAGAAATGAGAGTAAAGGATTTGTTTGACCTTAGTTAGTTTAGGATGGAACTGGGAGATTAGAGCCGCTGAGCGACGGTCGGTTGGGCGGTTTGAGCGGGTTGGATGTGTGAAGATGCACGGCAAATCTGTTTGGTTACAAGGTTAGGTGGGTAGCCACGGAAGACGAACTCCCTGGAGGCGTTGGTTGTAAGTTTCAGTAGCATAGGTGGTGGAATTCAAGCGTCGTCCTCCGAGTGCAACGGAGAAAGGAATCGGGTGTGGTAAGGGTGGGGACTTAAGTAGTGTAAATACTGCATGTGGTTGGTAGGTTTTGTGAACGGAAGTATTGAGGGTGTTGTTTTCTAAAGTGATGTCCACGGCAAGGAATGTGCCTCTTTTCTTAGAAATGGACCAAGTGAACTGGACAACACGGAATTGGTTCTGCTATTCTAGGAATGTCTTGAGACTTGTTTCACCATGACTCCATATCATCGGGGCATCATCCAAGAACCTTATCCTAAGTAGTGGGGTTAGGGCTCAGTTTGCAGGAAATCATGTTCAAGCCTGCCCATAAACACATTAGCATAAGAAGGTGACATTCTCGTACCCGTGGTTGTGCCTCGGATCTGAAAGTAGTGTTTGTCGCCAAAGGTGAAGTTGTTACATGAGAACTAGGCTGGTCAGGTTAAGAAGGTAACAAGGAAAGCTGTGGTAGGGGTATGAGGTTTGGGTCTCTGGTTAAGGAAGAATTTCAAAGCTACTAAGCCATGGGCATAAGGAATGTTGGTATATAAGGAAGTAACATCTATGGTACAAAGCAGTATGTCAAAATGAAGAGGCGGTAATTTAAGGATGATTTCTAATAGGTGGTAGGTGTCACGTATGTAGGCAGGCAGCGCTTGAACATGTGGTTGAAGGAAGGAGTCAACAAGAGCGGGAATACGTTCGGTAGGATAATTATAGCTGGCTACAATGGGTCTGCCTGGGTTATCTGGTTTGTGGATCTTCGGTAATAGGTCGGGATACGCGGATCGTCCAGGGTTAGGTACTTTATAGACATTTCAGAAATGCTCTCACGAGGACCATTAGCGGTAATGAAATAGGAAATTTTACGTTTATGGGTGTAGGTTTGTGGCGGTGGGTTTGAACGTGCTGGGATCAGATAGTTGAAGGTTAGCCTCCTGGAGGTAGTAAGCTTTGTCTAAGATTACTGTAGTGGACCACTTAGCCGCTAATAGGACCATTATGTCGTGGTTCATGCGTAACGCTACAAGGGCTTTGCGTTGGTTAAGGGTTAGGTTAGGTTGGTTGGTCAGTTGATGTAGGAACTCAGTATTGGTGCTAGAACAGATAACTGAGGAGATGTACGTTCGAGAGGATGGTTGCTAGGAAGTGAAGGTGGGTCCATGTTTGAAGAAGGACTTAAGCGTTCAAGGCTAGTATGGAGTTTATTGGAAGATATGTCTGGAATAGGTGGATTTTTGGCCTAAAAAATAGCACCATCTTAGCCCGCGGGCAAAGGAGAGGATATCTTTATCAACAGGAAGTGGTTGCATGGTCACAGAACCTCCTGCGTAGCCTAGTCGGTAGCGCGCTCGACTTCAGCGCGAGCGGTCCCGGGTACGATTCCCGGAGGGGTTCAAAATTTCGGTGTTGACCCAGCATCGTGAGGATAATTGAGGAGCTGCTGTGAATAAAGGACAGTGACGATCACAGTAGAGAGCTTCGGCTCTCCTCTCCCAACACGTCTGGTCAGCTCCTCACTCCGGGAAAGGCCTCACCCAGTAGTTAATTGAATATGGCTTAATTCACAGCCATATTCAATCCACTACTGGATGAGGCCTCTCCCGAAGGAAGGAGGTGGTCTACTGCTCCTAGTTATCTTGAATCACTTAGGATTCAAGAAAGAGAAATTCTGCGCATCCCATTCTGTTTCGTTTGAGACATAAAATATTGCTTCAGTTTTGTATACTTAAATGTCGCGTCATGAGTCGCCACTGCCATTAAAAAAAAAAGTATATTAATTTATTCCCTGTAATTTCCTACAGCATGTTGTTGATGTGTTACCTACAGCGTGTTGTTATTGTTATTCTATAATAATAATAATATAATGCGAAAGATGTGGTAACATTTTGTGCACTACCCAAGGTCCAGACCACGAGCCGCAACTGACAGATATCTGTATGTATCGCATATATATATATACTGTATATATAACTAGTACAAAGGAAAGCCGGGAAGGCTATTTAACGTAAATTTAAGACAAATGAAGGAGAAAAAAGGATAATACTTACAGCTTACTTTTGCATTAGATAACACATATTCACATAAAAAAAGTCACTATATTTCGTGTATTCACACTTTTTCAAGTAGAGAAGAAGAGAGCGACGTTCACGTGTTCACAAAGTACAACTTTGAAGAGACAGTGGCGACACTTAGCGGACAAAGCATCAAAACTAGAGAACAACTGATTGCTATAGCGCGTAGATATCCGGAACTTGAAATAATAATAATTGTATAGCGTGTAAGTACAAGGTGGGATCGTGGATGGAAATGTGTTGAAAATGCGGAGGAAAAGGGGAAAGTTATTGAAGGTTAAGGCCAGGTTTCATTTTCGCGCTCAAACCGTGAATAAAGGCATTCTCCCACAGACGGCGTGTTGAGGTGCTGGTCGTAGGGCGTAAAATGTGGATTATGGCAACCAGGAAAGGTAGATCAAAATTGGTATTGTGGGACTCGGTGTGAAAGGAAACTGGGGCATCCGGTTTGTTGATAGTACAGAAGTGACGATGGTTATTAATTCGAATGTTAAGAGCACAACTTGTTTCCCCCACATAAAAGGCATCATAGAACTTGCAGGTTAGGATGTATATAACATTAGGGGTGCAGCGTGTACCCTTGGGATTGAGGGTGTAACCACCATTAGCAGTATTGATAGTGATTGTGGGAGATAATGATGAAAATGCAGCAGACCTTACACCTGGGTCTCTGGCATGTCTGTGCGCCGGTTTGGTGTAGTGATTCGTACGGACCAAGATGTTTCTAAGATTAGGTGGATGTTGAAAAACTAATCTAGGTATGGTGGAGAATACTGATCTTGTGTCTGGGTCGGATTGGAGAATGTGGAAATTAGAGTGTAGGATTTGTTTGACCCTGGTTAGTTTAGGATGGAACTGGGATAAGAGCCGGTGGGTTGAGTGAGTGAGGATGCACGACCGATCTGTTTGGTTACAAGATTAGAAGGGTAGTCTCGATTGACTCGAGTCTCCTGGAGGCGTTGGTTGTAAGTTTCAGCAGCAGAGGTGGTGGAATTTAGGCGTTGTCCTCTGAGGGCAAGGGAGAAAGGAATCGCTTTCTTGGTGTGGTAAGGATGGGAACTTGAGCAAAGTGTAAATACTGCATACGGTTGGTGGGTTTTATGTGAACGGAAGTGGTCGGAGTGTTGTTTTCTAAGGTGATGTCCACATCAAGGAATGTCACTCTTTTGTCGGAAATGGACCAGGTGAACTGGACAACACGGAATTGGTTCTGTTGTTCTAGGAATGTCTTGAGACTGGTTTCTCCATGAGTTCATAGCATCAATATATCGTTAAAGAATCTTACCCAGAGTAGAGGGCTCAAAGGTTAAGTTTGCAGGAAATCAAGTTCGAGTTTGCCCATAAACAGATAAGCATAAGGTGCCATTCTCGTACCCAAGGCTGTGCCTCGGATCTGAATGTAGTGTTTGTCGTCAAAGGTGAAGTTGTTACATGTGAGAATTAGGTTAGCCAGGTTAAGAAGCAAAGCTATGGTTGGGCTATGATGAATGTTGGTATATATTTATTTCAAGTTCCGGATATCTACGCGCTATAGCAGTCACTTGTTCTCTAGTTTTGATGCTTTGTCCGCTACGTGTCGTCACTGTCTCTTCAAGCTTGTACTTTGTAAACACGTGAACTTCGCTCTCTTCTTAGCTACTTGAAAAAGTGTGAATACACGAAATATAGTGACTTTTTTTATGTGTACATGTGAATATGTGTAATCTAAAGCAAAAGTAGGCTGTTAGTATTATCCTTTTTCTCCTTTATTTGTCTTAAATATATATATAGTGTCGGGAAACAGGGACAGGACCGGCAAACCGGAACTGTCGCCCCAAAAACCTTCTGCCACTAACTGGGAGAAGAGCACTTTGTTCCTCTTGCTAAGGCTTAATGGAACCGACCGGGGTAGACGCCTAATGTCCAATCCATACGTTCACGTCGTCGGGCCAGTTAGTACCCAAGCAACTGCTTGGCGAACGAATATGGATGGGCTGCTCACCAACCCGCATTAGCAGACAGCGTGGTGAGTCAAATGTCAGCACCCCTCCTTTCTTTACACATGATGGTACAAGTAAGGAAACAGTCTCTGAGAACCTCACTGCCCGGAGGACGGAATGCAGTTGGCAACGGCAGCGGTCATTCCTGCAGGAAGTCAGAGGGTCAAAATGCCCGGGTTTCGACTGTAGACTGACAGGACACCGACACGGCAACTCGAACGGACCTATACGTGTCGACTCTCAAATGTCAGTTACTTGCAGGAGAAGCGAAGTTAGAAGAATTGCAGAATGAACTAATAAGAATTAAGTGGGACATCATAGGACTATCAGAAGTATGGAGGAAGAATGAAGAACAGTCGGAACTACCGTCGGGGCACACGTTCTTCTTTAAAGGAACAGAAAATGGAAAACTGACAGGCGTTGGCTTGGCTATAATTAATAAAGACCTGATGTCAAGGATCACAGAAATTAAAGGAATTTCATATAGAATCGGACGGGTAGTAGTAAAGATAAACAACAGATACAGTATGGAAATTATGTAAGTGTATGCTCCATCAACCTTACACCAAGAGGAGGAAGTCGAAGATCTATACGAGGAGATACAGAAGATTTTGGATAGTAGCAAATCGCATTACAAAATTGTATTGGGAGAGTACAATGCGAAAGTAGGAACCAAGCAGAGCAGTGACACGAAAGTTGGAAACTTTGGATTTAGCAAAAGAAACAAGAGAGGAGAGAAGTTAGTGGAATTCTCAGAAGCAAACACACTGTTAATTTCCAATACATTTTTCAAAAAGGTGCCAGTGGAAGTGGACATGGAAAAGCCCAAATGGGATCAAAAACGAAATAGACTACGTTCTATGGAATAACAGGGAAATTCTGCAAGACGTGTCTCATGTCTGTTCTGAACAGTTTCAAAGTCTAGAGTGATCATAGGATGGTGAGATGTAAGCTGAAACTAAATACTAGACTTGAGAGAAAGAAGCTTATCAGAGGAAAACTGCAACTTTTAGATCTGGAAAATCTAGGGAAAAACAGAGACATCGAGATAGAACTAAGCAACAGATTCAGCGCCTTGGAAGAGTTACAGGATGAAGACTCAGAAGAAAGTGATGTGGATAAAGTACTTCGAGGGATGAAGAACGGGGACTCACAGCAGAGATGTTTAAATGGGGAGGTGAAAAAATGAAAGAGGAACTTGCTAAATTATTCTCAATGTGCCTGAGGAAGAGAGAAATACCCTCAAGTTGGAATGATGTCGTTATAATTTTGTTGTACAAGAAAGGGGACAAAGAACGCGTCGAAAACTACAGACCAATTAGTTTACTGTCAGTTCTATACAAAATGTTTACCAAAGTTATTATGAATCGTATTGAACGGGACTTGGATATTGACCAAGGAAGGGAACAAGTCGGATTTCGTCGTGGATTTAGAGCAATGGACCGCATACAAACATTGAACGTAGTTATGGAAAGGACTAATGAATATGAACTTCCACTATGTTTGGGATTCGTAGATTTCGAAAAAGCTTTCGATTCGGTCTCCTCCTCAGCAGTACTTAAATCACTTGAACATCAAGGCATTGAAAATACATACATCAAGCTACTGCGAAACATTTATTCGACTGCCACATCTGTCATTAGACTACATCAAGAAAGTGAAAAATTTAAAGTTGGAAAAGGGGTAAGACATGGAGATTCAATTTCACCAAAACAGTTTTCTGCGGTCCTGGAGGAAGTGTTCCAAAACTTAACTGGGATGAAGTTGGAATTAAAATTAATGGCGAATATCTTCATCACCTACGGTTCGCTGATGATATTGTCCTGTTTGCTTCAAGTGCAAAAGATCTACAAACCACAATGGAAGAACTGAGTAATGAGAGTTCGAAAATAGGCCTTACAATGAATTTAAGTAAAACAAAAGTCATATACAATCAACATGCTGCAAAGAGGAAAATAAAGATGAGCGGAGAGACAATAGGCATAGCTGATGAGTATGTTTACCTAAGCCAGCTCAAAACATCGAATGCCAAGTTGACTGATGAAATAAATAGAAGATGTAAAATGGCGTGGAGTTCGTTTGGAAGACTACACTTTATTTTCAAAAGTAAACAACCAATGTGTCTGAAGCGTAAAGTTTATAATCAATGTGTCTTACCTGTGATGATGTACGGCTGTGAAACTTGGACATTGAATGCCAAAACGACTCAAAGATTTGAGAGTCACGAAGAGCAATGGAGATGCATGCTAGGAATAACCAGGAGGGACAGGAAGACAAGTGAATAGATTCGCGCACAAACAAAGGTAGAGGATGTAATCAAGACTGCGAAGATGAAGTGGAAATGGGCCGGTCACATAGCTAGACGAACAGATGGAAGGTGGACGACGAATGTACTACATTGGATTTCTAGAGAAAAGAAACGACCGAGACGACGCTCAAATGCAAGATGGGTAGATGAAATCAAGCGTTTTTCAGAAGCTACATGGATGAGGATATCAGCAGACCGAGATATGTGGAAAGAAAAGTGGGAGGCCATCATCCCGCAGGGGATAGAAAACGGCTCAATATGATTATATACATAAAAGTAAGAAAGTTACTTACAGCTTATTTGCCCTATAGAAAAAACACACATACCTAATGATTTTCACATAGTTTTTCGCGACATTTCGGTATATTATGACCGTATTTCTACTAGTAGACGAAAGGACGAACACGTGAGGACTGAATAAAAGACTAAGACGACAGTGGCGACACGTAGCGGACGACGCACCAAGACTCTTATCATCCAGTTCTATCCTAAATTACCATAGGTCAAACAAATCCTACACACTCATTTCCACATTCTCCAATCTGACCCAGACACAAGGTCAGTATTCCCCACCGAACCGAGATTAGTTTCTCAGCATCTCGCCTTGGTCTCCCCCTTGTTCTTAGAAACATCTTGGTAAGTATGAATCCTCCCTCGCCATATATGCAGAAGATGCAGATATAGGAGCTGCTCTATTTTCATCCCTTCTTCCACTTTCACTATCAATACTGCTAGTGGCCGGTACACCCTAAATCCACAAGGGTACATGCCACACTTCTAATGCAATATACATGCTAACCTGCAAGTTCTGTTATGCCTTTTATGTGGAGAAAACAGGTGGTGCTCTTAGTATTCGTATTAATAACCATGGTCATTTCTGCACTATCAACAAACCGGATGCCCCAGTCTCCTTGCACACCGAGTCCCACATTGCCAATTTCGATCTATCTTTCCTGGTTGCCATAATCCACATTTTACCCCCTACAACCAGCACCTCAACACGCCATCTGTGGGAGAGTGCCTTTATTCATGGTTTAAGCGCGAAAATGAATCCTGGCCTGAACCTTTAGTAACTCTAAATCTTCCCATTTGCCCTGCATTTTCAAAACTTTTCCTTCCACAATTCCATCCCGAACTTACACGCTGAACACTTGTCAATTGGTCCAAGCTCCGGAAATCCACACGCTATGCAGCAGTCAACTGTTCTCCAAACTTGGTGCGTCGTCTGCTACGTGTCACCACTGTCGTCTTAGTCTTTATTCTACTCACGTGTGTGTGTGTTACTCTCCGAGCAAGAAAAAAGTGAAATCACGGCAATATTCAAGGTTCCTGTATTTTTATATGTTCGTGTGTGTGCGTATGTTCAGCTATTGAACAACAACCTGTAAGTAATCCCTTTTTTTCTTATCATAATTTTACCTTAAATTCCCCTCCCGGCTTTCCATTGTAAACTGAACCCATATTTATTTGAATTTACATTATTTGGGTACATACTACATACTAGTGCAAATCCAGCTGGAAAAGGTTTGGCATCACACACTATGGATATCTGTCAATTTACGTTTATTGTCTCTCATCTATAATGACCTATTTATCCCATTCGGTATATCAAAGTGTTAAAAGTTAACCATTCCACGTGCTTAACAAGACTAAGCCCATTGTGATTTAAATAATTCCATCGATAGTATAATTTGATATTCCTGCTAATTTCTTATTCTTTGATAAGATTTTGGATGATTTAGATAGTGGCACATCTTTTTTGATCCCGACTATATTTTCTAAGAGCGGCATTATGCATATCGCATGAAGCTTGAAATCAAGCAGGGGTAAAAAAAACAGAAAAGAAGAGCGTTTTGCGTTTTGCAAATGAGCTATATACAAAAAAAGGTGTTTAGCAACTGGCGTGAATGCCTGGCAACACCACCATCTTCATTTTTCTGCCTTCGTTTTTCTCTGGAGTTTATAAACATATCTATTGTTTTATCTTCTCGCGTTCTGTAGATCAGCGACGGCTGTGTTTGAGAACGTGGCCGCAGAAAATCGGGCGAAATTCGCATAAACATATTCATTTGCTTCCATTATTTTATAGAGAACTTGAGTTAGTGCTTTGCTATTGAGCAGACGCGTGTGAAAATCGCTCCGTAAAAGTGTGGTTTTTCGGAGGGAGAAACGCAGTGGACCTGAGTTGTAAGTACTCTATTATACTCCTAACTATTATATTCCTAATTATCAAAGGAACATTTTGTGAAACTTTTGAACATGTGCGATTTTTTTTTGGGCGATATAATGACCATCGAAAGTTTGCATGTTAACCTTATGGGACTATAATAACCGAGAATACGCTGTCATCAAGAAGGCCACATCATCCGAGCTTTCTTGACCGAGGATTTCCGGTGAATTGAAGGTGACTGTTGTTGGGCGAGGTCGAGTCCTGACACCATCATTGCCGAGGGACTTCTAAGTTTTTGTGTGGATACGTACTACAAGATTATGGAGGGCTAGGTTCCGTATGAGATGAGGGGTTGATATTTTGGGAGGTCGTTGACCTCACCCGGGGGGCGCTGCCCCTTCCGATTCCCGAGGTGTTTGCCGTCCAGAAATTGACCGCGAGCATGTTGGGAGTGGTTCCCGGCGGTCATTGACCCCCCTTTTTTTACGCGGCCTCTTGGGGTATCTGCTCCCGGATCTGCGGTACCGGGGTGGCCTTCTGGTTTCTCCATTTAATTATTATAAACTTAAACTTACCTTAAGTGTAGTAAGTGATTTCGTGTGCGTGAACGAACGAACTATGGCGAAAGAATTCGATCTTTTGGACTTTACTAAAGAAGGACTAGTGAAATTCGAAAACTAATTTAAGTCAGAAATCAAACTATCATCTAATAACCCGTTTACCTTAAGATGGCAAGATAAAATAAAAAAGAAGCTGATAAACACCAGCACGCCCAGATCGTCCAAAGAAGAAAGAGAGTTAAGACAAAAGCAAGTCGATGAAATATATGCTGAGTGGAAGAAACTACAACAAAAAATTCCAAAATCATTGAGGTCAATAAGGAAAGGGCTCGTGGATCCAGGAGGAGAGGAGGTGGATTCCCAGCCTGAACTGGATGAAGGAGCATCCAAAAAGAGAATGAGAACGCCGGAAGAAGAAGAAAGAGTCAAAAGATACAAGCAGAAAAAGGAAAATGAAGAGCTTAAAATAAGAAATGCATATCTGGAAGGAAGATTAGAGGAGTTAGAGAAAACCAGAGAGAAACTGGAACGAGAAAACAACAGGTTGAAAGAATTTGAAACTAAATTAGCAATATGGCAAACAAAAGTTGAGGAAAGGGAACGGGAAGTGGATAAATATGAGCGGACAATTAACGAACTGAAGGAAGACGCATTACATTGCTCTTTATAAATAAAAGAGTTGGAAGTCACAATTGAGCAGACTGAAAGAACAAGAATCGGGATGGAAGAAAAGTTAACTGTGCAAGAAGAAGAGATACGCAAGTTATATATGGAAAACGGTAATCTAAGAGCGGCAAGGGAGGCGCCGACTCAGACGCCAATGGTTACTTTTGCAGAAATGTTAAAAAAAGATAATACTAAAATTCCGGAGAAAACCAAGTTGACAGAGTCTACCAAAAGAAACACCAAACCCACGATAATGATTAAACCAAAACAAGGAGAATCGCTGAAAGATACAAGAATGAGGATAACTAAGTCTATACAGAGACAAGACAAAATCAATTTCCAAATGATCCAAACAAAAACCGCGATTCTACTACAGATGGCAACTACTTTGGATGAGGAAAAACTCTTGAATCATCCAAACATGGAACAGAATTTCGACATGACGAATAGAAGCGAAAAGAGGAACCCGATGATGATAATCTACAGATTCCGACGGAGATGAAGGAAGCAGAGGTCGTGGAATAATTGCTGGTTAGAAACCTACAAGATATCATTGATGAACAACGCCAATTAATAAAACCACGATTCAAAACGGGCCCTAGAGGACAGGGTCGATATCATCTTGTGATTGAGGTACCTAGACAGGTTAGGCAAATATTAATACAGAATCCGAAAATTTATATAGGGTACGAGGTGACCAATATAAGATTACCTAGTGGTCACAACTTGCCTAAAATGTTTTGACAACGGGCATATAGCAAATCATTGCAAAAACGATTCACGATGTGGAAATTGTGGCGACAAAAGCCACAAGAAAAACGACTGCAAAGAGAAAGAAAAGAAGGTCTGTGTTCCTTGCTTTTCGAGGGGTAAGAAATGCGGGGGTAAACAAAATGAATCTCCCCAATATAAACTAAGCCTCCAAAGGACGACTGATAGGTCTGACTATGGATCATAGTCCAAATCAGGCCGGGGACCAGGATAATAAACAAAGAAAAAAGCTCCCCCCGTGTAAAATTAAAAGGAATCTGGTTAGACTAATGGAAATTGAATTTATCACCAATTGGTTAACCAACAGTTATACGAAATCAACAGATAATTATTCACGATGAAGCTGGGACACGTTGACCTAGAGGATAGCAATCAGATTGTTATTCATTTTATTAACCCCGAACTTAGCACATTTCCCAGAGGATTCGCGCAGATAGTGGCATTATCCCATGATGTATTTGAGTTAGAAGAAATGAAGCAAGAAGATAGAAATTCAACATAATGATTTCCTGAAAATATATCTTTCGACCAACAGGTATGGATGTGGTTTTATGCACATAAAATCAAGCAGAGAAAACTTTATAGAGGACCTTTAAGACATTAAATCTACTGTCTTACCTTATGGGAACTACGAGGAAAAAGATAGTAATACCAGCAATTGGAATGAGTTTATGGAGAGCGGACCCATATGTAGTTCTGAAGAGAATTAAAGAATATGAAGACCTAATTAAAAATATAGGATTTGAAATGATAATAAATGATCATTTATTCTTCAGAACCATCAACAAGGCATTGGATGAATTAAAAAATGAGACATCCAAGAATATACAGGGTGGTCCGGAACTGGGCATACCCCTAATTGGTGTTTTCTGACGGTTTAAGTTTTACCCACATTTGTTTGGTAATATTGCTTGCCATTGTCTGGCAACATTGCTGTCCATGTTCATTTGTTTTCTGCTTGGTAATAGTTATTTGCAGTGAAGTTGGAGTAATCAACAATGTGTGATCAAAATCCATTTAACATTGAACAAAGATTAGTTGTTGCGGTTTTGCTTCATGAAAGGCGTCACACAGGAGACACCATGGAAAGTGTTAAAGCGAAATTTACAGACCGCTTTGGTATTAATCCACCAAGAAAAGCAAAAATGTTGGGGTGGGAAAAACGTGCATTGAGAAAGATCTTCCCCGAGGCGGTAGACCGATAAAACGGAGGGAAACGTGCCGTGAAGTGGAAGCATCAGTACAGAAGTCGCCTTTAAAATCAACACGTAAAAGGTATTCGGAGCTTGGTACTCCTAGGACCACCATGATGACGCAAATGAAAGATCTAAAATTGAAGGTTTACCGTCCAATGCATGCGAATGAACTGAGTGACGCCGACATGGATGCGCGGAAAGAGGCATGCAGAACTCTCCTTCAGGCGTTCCCTTCCAAACGATCCCGTGGTGCAGTCTTCTTCACAGACGAGTGTGCTATCTATCGGAGTATGCATTCTCAGAATATTATAATGTGGTGTAAGGAAAACCCCCGGTTTTACAAAGAGATGGAGACACGTGATGGTGTGGGCTGGAATGAGTGCAACACACATTTTGGGACTTACTTCTTCGAAAACAATGTTAATGGACATTCTTACAAGGAGATGCTTTGTGAGTGGTTGGTGCCTCAACTGGAAGAAAATGATATCAAAGACACTGCTGTGATACAGCAGGATGGAGCACCAGCGCACTTCGCGGTTCACGTACGCAATTCCTGAATGAGACGGTTCCTGGCCGCTGGATTGGAAGAGGCTCTGCATCTTCACCAGCTCCCTTTGCTTGGCCTCCAAGAAGTCCCGATCTGACGACACTAGACAATGCTCAATGGGGCTTCATAAAGCAATAAGTAAGAAACACTCGATATCACACAACGCAGGAATTACGAGAAGCTGTGGAACACGCCTTCACCCTCGTGACTCCGGAGTATCTCAGCAAAACATCTGCGAGAACTTAACACAGAATTCAGCTGTGTTACGACATGGATGGTGCTCATACCGATGTTTATGACTCTTAAGACTTCAAAGTAACTGAGTACAGACATTCTACCATAAACAACACTATACTGTTGGACCTAAAGGGGGGTACGCCCACTTCCGGACCACCCTGTAGAAAAGAGGGATGAAGAGGAAAAGGCAAATATGGATCCTTCAAAAGAAGAATTGGAAGAAATAAAGAAAAAACAGAACACAGAGTTGATAGACGAACCATCAACAGATGGGAAACATAACTCGAAGAAGAAAAAGAAGAACTGGAAATCTTGGGATACCGAGACTGTACAAGAGAAAAGGAATAAAGAATATTAATCAAGATACAGAAGACATCGAGATGGAAGACACACAAGATCAAGACGACCGGAGAACCGGAAATGAAGAATCGATAGAAAACAAAAAGGAGACTTGCTTTAATTCAAACACATTTTACGAGAACCTTAACCTAAATTACAATTTAGCGAAATTGGAAGAACCTTTGATGCTGACAGCGGCATTACGAATAATTGTTAGAAATCTACATCCATCTGGAAAAACAA